>BMAV01003837.1:33064-52277 GCA_019973955.1 Trichonephila inaurata madagascariensis | reverse complement strand
ATAACCTTTTTTCCAAATGTTCTCCTTTTGTAAAAAATGCTTCTATTGTATTAATATTTTGCCTGTATTCCACTCAGACCTCTGTAATCTCTCTCTCAACTAGAATTTTTAAAATGCATGACTCGGAAGTCGGTTTATCCACAGAAGGGAGAAATCTTAAGAAAATACACCGATAATTATTTCAAATGGTTGTAACTCTGAAAATAATTTGAATTTTTCAAAAGTCACAGTTGAGCCTCTGTACAGAGGTCTGAGATATATACAGGCAAAATATTAATACAATAGAAGCATTTTTTACAAAAGGAGAACATTTTGAAAAAAGGTTATTCTAAGTTAATTTTTTGCCAAAATATTGTATTAAAATAATTTTTTTTGTCACAATGTCCTTAAAACAATTTTATACATGCATTCTAATCTAAGTGACACTAAATATCATGAAAATTATACCTTTATGCGTTTTTTTAAAATCATGGTTCCGAACGTAGTCGGATACCTTAAACATTATTTGATCATTGCATTATTATATTATATAAACATTATTATATTATCTCTGTCTGTATACATGAAAAATAATGAAAACAATAATAATAATTCATTCTGTTTTAAATTTTCACTCTAATAAATGCTTTTTTGTTTCCAAATCTGATAAAAAGGTACATATTTTTATGTGAGGCCTGCGAGATTACAGTGTTTTTCCGAAGTGGCCCGCAAGGTCATTTGGGTTGGATACCCCCTGTATTAGGGTATTGGAAGTATCTTGGAAGTTAAGAATTCTGTATATTAATACAATCTAGTATTGTAATGTTTCTGTATTTAATAAAAGATTTTTTTGAGAAAAAAACCTAATTTTCATTTTGACTGAGTATCAGTGTTAAAAAAAACGTACATAATATGAATTTGCCGTTGGGCGAAAAAAGGTTTATCTTTACCCACCTCCTTTGGTATTAAATTAATTGTCCATATCTACCCTATGTAACTTAAGTGTTTCAGTGATTAATGCGTGTCAATCTCAAAAGTTCTAACCCATTAAGCACACAAAAAAAAACATACGTTTGTGAGTGTTATATACCAGAGGTCACCAAAGTGGTGGTCCGCGAGAAAGTTTCGCTGGTCCCCAGAAAAATATGGAATATACTCACTTTTCACGTTAAGTTATGTTTTAAGATACATTAAGTGTTCTTAGATCACAATTTTTTTTATAAATATATTTAACACTTAAAAAATCCTATTAGTGGTCCGCGGGATTGAAATTGGGAATTCACTGGTCCGTGAGGTCAAAAAGTTTGGCGGCCGTAGTTATATACTGTGCTAAATGTTATGTTTTCTCAATTTTGAATCAAACTTGAAATAAATTTGAAAGTCCAATAAAATAACTGTTTACCTATGGCATGCATTTTCAAAGAAAAACGCTTAAAGCTTCAAAATCTTGTTCTGACGAAACGATAGAACTTCTAACTAGAAAATGAGGCTCGCAGTATTCCTCGTAGCCCCAACAAATCCGATCTAAGCCGTCGATTGTTGGAGATTTCCATTCGCGTACAGACGAAAACTGATTACAACGCGGCTAGGGAGCCTATGAAGACCATAAATTGAGAAAAATTGTGGATTGTTGTGGTTTTTTCGCGCAATTTCCTTTTGAAGTTTCCGTGTGTCAGATCGTGTGAAACAGTGTGAAAACTGCCCATTGTGCACCGCTGCAGTCTTTCGACACCGCTTATTCGCTAACCAGCTGGTGTGAGTGTTTTACTAAAGTCGCACTATAAAGCTTACACACAAGGGTTATTGGCGATGGACCTCGTATCTTTAAACCATGATCAATTGAAGTGGATGATACCTGAGCTGGGGTACCCGATCTCCAAACTTTCCCACCGCACCAACAGGGGGACTTTGAACCTCAATAGATTTACTGTGTATCGGGTCCTCGACACGGTGGATCTCCATTAGCATTAAGAATGGCCCACCGGTCACGAGTCCGAGTGAGTGAGTGAATATTAGCGCCACACTGTTCAGCTACACGAGGGATTTTGGTGACGGACCTCGTAATTTTGAACCATGGTAAGGTGACGAGGACGACACGTAAGCTGGTTCATAAAGGATCGTGTGTACATTCCTCCACTGCCAGCTGACCTTTCAGATGAAAGACACATGATTGAAGCAGCTGTTGCAAGAATTTCCTCAAACACACTGAAAAAAGTTTGAGATGAACTCGCCTATCTACTTGATTTGTGCCGTGTGACGAATGGAGCTTACTTTGAACATTTGTAAACTTGTAGGTAAAACTGTTTCAGTTACTCTCTCATTCAATGTATGAATTATACTTGCAACTTATATGAGATGAATACTATAAAGCTTTAAAACTCCGATATTCTTTTAGAAACACCCGGTATTATTGTGGTATGAAAGAAGAAAAGGATGCCTAAGGTGTCGTCTTCATTATTTGAACATGGTTCAAAAGTACGAGTTTCGTTACCAGTAACCTTTCCATTCCTTCTAAGTACGATGTTGATGAACAATTAGTCAGAGCCGTGGTGATATTTTAAAATTTTATTACCCTTTAATGACTTTGTATCTGTGAATAAATTTATTATATCAAAGCTCATTTGTCAGCAAACAAAATTCATTGTCATAGGAAAATACGGATTAACGATGCGGGCTACCGAAAGCCGGCCACTACGAGTTCGCTCGTACGCTGTAAGGGCATTGATATCTTCTTTCTATCTTTGATTTGCACATATTTTTGATCGTTATAGTGAGATTATTAGTGCTAGTATTTTTAAGAAATTCAGTTTGTCAATGGTTCAAAAAAACTTCTCATCCGGAATTTTCTGAAGGGAAGGTGAGAATTTTTCATTGAAGAGACAGGAATTTAGATTCTTGAAAATATTCTTTAAAGAACAGAGATTGGCAAGGCAATGTGCAATTGGTTGCTAGAGAAGAAATGAAAATGGAGATATAATCCGAATAATACGATTGTAACGTCGTGAGTAGTTAGAAAACAAGAAAATTTGTCACAGCCTCATTTTAAAATTAAAGCAGTATTTATTTGCTTCATAGGTTACTTAAAAGTCCAATAAATATGCCAAGCCGGGCGGACAGTCTATTTCACGGGAGTTCAATCCTTTTTCCGAAAGGCACTCGCTAATCCCTTTTCTTTTCAGGGCTCCTCTCCAGTTTTCTCCATCCAGGGCTCTACATCAAGTTTTCCATTCAGGGCTCGATATCTAGTTTTCCATCCAAGGCTCTATATCTGTCTCACTCCAGGGCTCTATCTCTCGGTTTCCATCCAGGGCTCTCCATCTGTCTCAAAATCAACCCCTTTAAACCCCAGGGGCGGGTCCACCACACGCCCCTCGTCTTTCTCATTGGCAGGCCAAAAAAAGGTCTGCTCTCGTCCCCGGGCCACATTCGTCTCCTATTTGTGCGGCAAACACAAACACATTCCTGGTCTGTCTGGAATCTAAGGGCGCCATAATTCTCATCTAGCTTCTGAACACTCTTATTCATCACACCACCTGGGTTTTATAACCCCATTCTCTCGGCACCGGCTTTCATACAGGCTTCACCTATATGTCAACCTATTGTCACCGGCTCTCTTTAGATATTGAAACTTCCAGACTCGATGTCGGCGTTTGTCCGAGGTCAGACAATAAACAATGGCCCCATGGCCACGTGCTCTTGTCACCTAACGTCTGTTTGGATCCATAAAACTTCGCATGAATAGAAAGGTGAGGTTCACCCCAATCGAAGACGTCACACGATGTTATGTCTGTCCCCATTGCAATATTAGACTGAGTATTACACCATGCTTCAAATTGTGAGTGCACATATATATAATGTATCAAAACCCTCAACCGTCTGTAAAAAGAGGTACAAACATGAAATTATTTTTGTAAGTATGAGAGCAATTCTTTTAAGATATTTTAAACATTCTTCATAGCATGTAGAGTGTACTCATAAAAAGCAAACATTTAGAGGTTTTTTTTGTGTTCCACACAAATATAAAACAAAAAATAGTGCGGAAACTTTAAAACTAAAAATTAAAATAAAATTCTACCATTTTTGCATTTCGAAGGGGTCTCAGGGGTGTTAAATTTTTCTAGAGGTCTGAAAATATAAACAATTTTCAAACAGGTATAATTCTTTTAAATTTAAATTAAATGATTCGAATCTTTTACACATTATTTATAAAAGAATGGGGCTTCAGAAAAGTATAAAATGTTTAAAATATAATCATAATTTTAAAAATCATAAGCATATGAAAATTCTATGATAAATATTAAGTATTTTTTGCGTTGCGCACGCTATTTTCTAAAATAGTAGCTTTAATTACTAGCTATAAGTTGAATAATAAAGTTAAATGTAATCTCATTACACTAGCTATTTTTATATAAATAGAATAATAACTTACATATTTTAACAAATAAAAAAAATACAATTTTTAAAAATATTTAAAAAATTGCAATGTTTTACAAATATTTTGAAATACAAAATATATGTAATACTAAAATTAGGTACGGCTTAAAGAGTATGATGCATTTTATAATTCTATAAATTTTTATACATCAGAGGCTACTGTTTTAGAAAATAGCGTGCGCAACGCAAAAAATACTTAATATTTATCATAAAATTTTCATATGCTTATGATTTTTAAAATTATGATTATATTTTAAACATTTTATACTTTTCTGAAGCCCCATTCTTTTATAAATAATGTGTAAAAGATTCGAATCATTTAATTTAAATTTCAAAGAATTATACCTGTTTGAAAACTGTTTATATTTTCAGACCTCTAGAAAAATTTAACACCCCTGAGACCCCTTTTAACTATTATACATAAATATAAGCAATAAAAAGCTCTTTTTTTGGAACGTTTTGGGCAAAAATCAATTTATAAAAAGAGAACAGATTCACAATAACTGACTGTTTCACCTTTTCAATTTTTTAAAACCTGACGTGTTTACTATGTTTTTGGAATATATCATCAATTACAATCATTGAAACATTTCAAGAAAGAAATATGGCTCTTTTATTGAACATTGATTATTCACAACATCCTGCTTCTCAATCAATTTAACACTAAACGCTTAGTGATGAAGCTTTGTCCACTCTAATGATTAATGGTTATACAACGAAAGGAGAGAAAAATAAATTTATCTACTTACTTTTTTACCGGAAGGTGGTACGACGCCAAATCTTAGCAATTCCGCATAATTTAGGTCAAAAACAGTTTAAAAGTTATTCTCATATTAGTTTGAGTACATTTTCTTCTCGAGGGATTCTTTGATTTCTGTAAATATTTAATAAATGATAATCTATGCATTGCAATTATCCAAAAAACAAGTAATATAAAAAAAAGTTTTAAGTCAATTTCTACTAAGGTCAACAAAGAAAATTTTTATTTTAGTTACTCTTTATTAAATAGTTACAATTGATATGAATATGCTTATACATATGACAAAATAGAAAGCGATTTTCCTTGCAATTTTCCATTTTCCTTTCTATGTATGGTATTGGACTATTTTTTTTTTATTCGTTACTATTTATTCATTCAATACATTTAATAATTCTAATAAAATCGTATTGTAAAAATGAAATAACTTTTTTTTCCAGAAATTAGGTCATTCCAGGTGTGGGTTTCGAACCTTTGGATTAGAAGTCTAATGCGCTATCCATTGCACTACAGGGACACAACGAACTATTTTCTTTTCTATATATGCTGATGGGCTATTATTTTTGTTTGTCACTATTTATTGATTTTTTAATTTAATTAGTGAATAAATATTTGAAAAAACTGTATTATAACATCAAGTGTCATCCACTACAAGTTTAAAAAATTGTATTTGAACTTGAATGGATGAATAAAGTATTTTATTAATGATTGAAAATTTAAACAAGATATATATATATATAAGGAGAGAGTGAACTAATAGTTGGAATTGAAAAATAAAGAATTGTTCCATAAACGCAAGGTATCTCTCTTGTAGAGAGACGGATATTCGTTAAATTTGTTATGGCCCAAAGTCCTCACGTTTATGGAGTAAACGTAATACAGGGCCAGTTAAAAATTAGGTTTAAAATCACTGCGTATGTTGGGTGACCCCAGTAACCTAGTGGTTATGATCATGAACTCGTGGCTGGCGTGTCATAAGTGTCAACACTAGCGCTATCGAAGACCCTCTGTGTAGAGAAGCTGATGCGTGTTAAATCTGTCGCGGCTCGAACGTCCTCCAGTTGGCGTCATGGGGGTAATTTGGGAGGAGTTACCTGCTCAGGTAAAGAAAAAAAAAGATTTTTCAAAAGATATATCAAAACCTTTAGTTGATTTTTTAAAATCAAAATTCAATTTAATTATCTCAAATGATCCAAATAAAAGCACGACGAAGTACGGCACAACGCTTGGCGGAGTTTTTTTAGGTATTTAAATAATTTTGAATCTAAAGTATTTTTATAACCTATTTCAGCTACCATAATCCTGCTACTTCTTTCTAAGAATACAGTTAATTCACACAAATATGATTGTATATTTCGCAAATAATAGTATTACTTTATGAATACAGACATATGAATAAGTAATCTTAGATGACAGTTCTAATAACCCGTTATTTTTTATTCACCGAACTAATCTTTAAAATAACATTATAAAATTTGAAGTTGTCACTTCTATCATGTGGTCATAAGCACACACACTTTTTTTTTGTTGGGTAGAAATAGACAACCGGAAACTGTTGCATAAATACACAAATAAAAGTAAGATAACAAGAAAAAATACCTTATAACTGGAACATATTTTTTACTAATAATAGATAACTGCTTATATCATTTGTCTTGCTCAAACTAAGAGTTTTCTTTTACAATTTTTTTTCGTGCCCCTCACGTTCACACACACACTTAAATAGGATTGAAACAAAATTGACATCAAATTAAAATACATGAAATTTGACATCGCAAAGTTATAAATGATGATGCGGGCTGTCAAAAGAGACTGATGGAAGACTGCTCGTGGCTTATGGGTTACGGTGTTACGTAACCTTCCTGTAAATCAAGAGTGCCAAGCTCAATTCCTGCCACAGGTCAGTTTCTGACAAGCAAGACTGATGCTCTACATGTAGTTTCAAAAGAAATTTTTCTTCTCAATCTGTCTTCCCCGTATGGTTTGTATTCCTTGTGGCTTATGTCTAAACGCCTTTTAACACTGTGTTCTTTGGCCAAATTAATTGTTGTGCTGCACATGATGTCAACAAGTTCATTTTTCATCTATAAGCAGAACTACTTTGGTTTTTACATCACTTGAAATTTTTTTCCTCTTTTCATCGAATTTTCTCTTCCTTGATGACTTTTAAAAATACATTCTAAAAACAAGTAACGGGAAAAAAAATGTAAGTCAATTTCTACTTAGGTTGTAAGGGCGCCCCCCTCGGGTGCCCTTCTCCTAGATTATCAGCGTGAGCTAGAGGTGTAGGAATAAATGAAGAACTAGAAGCTGCCTTGATCTTAACGTTACTTTATTAAGATCGTAACTTATACCAATAACAGATTAGATAATAATATGATATGTGAGAGAATCTAAGGTGGCTAAACACACAATGTATATATAATACCGAAATAACGTAACCCGGACCACTATCAACAACTAACTCGCCTAAGCTCAATTCTAAGCGATCACAGATCCGAATATTTTAATGGTCACTCCTACCTTTCAGGTCTAATGAAGTATCAATCTATCTGATCCTAGTTGAACTTGCGGTTCACTGACGTGCAATGGTATACACCTTGACTAAAAGTTCTCTGTACCAAGTAACCTCTCTTGACTGTCACTTCACTTATAGCGAAATACTCTTCACTCTTGCCACACGCACGAACATTACATTCCCTAAATGCCACTCAGCTTACTCTAAACTTCTGTTATTTAAAAGCTTCCTTATTTGCATCTTTCCTTCACGTTTAACTTCTTGGGTTGGTTGGAAACGAGTTGCCATTCATTCTGGCCCCAAAGAACCCTAAAAGGATATGTTGATGAAAAAACGCGTGAGCCCGTCACAAGGTCAACAAAGAAAATTTTATTTTAGTTACTTTTTATTAAATAATAATTATTAATATAAATATGTGTATACATATGACAGAATCACAATATTAAGTGGAAAAATAGAAAGCGATTTTCCTTTCTATATATGGTGTTGGACTATTATTTTGTTTGTTTGTTACTATTTATTAATTAATTAAATTTAATTATTCCAATAAAATAATATAGTAAAAAAGAAATCACATTGTCAGAAATTAGGCCATCCCAGATGGGATTCGAACTCACGACCTTTGGATTAAAAGTTCATTGCGCTACAGGAACACAGCGAACAATTTTTCTTTCTATATATGCTGTTGAACTATCATTTTTGTTTGTTACCAATTATTCATTTTTTAATTTAATGAAAATTGATTAGTATTTGAAAAAACTGTATTAACATCAAGTGTCATCAATTACAAGTTTTAAAAAATGTATTTGAACTTGAATGGTTAAAGAGAAAGTATTTTATTAAAATTGAAAATTTGAGCAAGATATATATATATATATAAGCTTTCCTAAGTCAGCAATGTTTATAATAGTACGGCATCCATTTTTTAAATTTCGACTGCTCATGTGTCCTTCATTGTGAGTAGGGATTGCAATATCGGACCAAAAATCCAATACCGGTATTTGGTATTTCTTAGATCTTAATACCGGTAGTAGAAATTTTAGAAAAAGAAAGAAAACACAGGTGTTTTCTGTTTTATTTGCCAGTTGCTTTATTAGAGAGTGTAAATATCACAAAAATAATTTGTAACTAATAAATTATAACGGTATATAAAGAATCACAAAAAAAGAAAAGGAACATATTATTTACACTGTGCCACCCTATTCTTTTCATCATATGAATAATGAAACCAAACCGAAGTATTATCAAAGGATTTTTTTATGTTCTTTAAAGTTATTCTTATTCATTATTATGGGTTATTATTTATGAGTATATATATAATGAATCGTAAAAATATATTTTGAACCCTAAAGTATGATATGCAAATACAATGTGAATAACTACTCAACAATTTAAAATATATCGAAATATTACAAACTTTGCTCACAACCACAACCTTGTTTTCCACAGATACGAATATCAGACTATGAATCCTGCGCGTGTGCAATATCGCTCTGAGCTGTAATAAGACAGTTTTGGCCCATTCCCTCGGATGATTCTCATATTTAATCACTTCTCTTGATTGTACAGTGCAACTTTATATCCCCAGTCTAATTAATTTTGCCGGTTAGGCAGACACACAAACAAAAACGTATACTATTTTGCTATGTTAGCGATCCCTGAACATATAATGATTTCTAGTAAATACCAAAAAACCGGTATTACAAAATTGTACAAATGGCTCAAAATACCGGTATTCAGTATCCCGGTATACCGGTATTGCAATCCCTAATTGTGTGGTTTTATTACTGTCTCTTTGTCTTTCGATTTTGATATTGACAGTTGTTCATCTCTCGTTTATAGAGACGTAGACTATATATATATATATATATATACATCGACAGCTTTAGAAATCATCATAGGTCTCCAGTTTAGTTCAAAGACTCTTTTTGTATCTACATTTGTTGTGTCTATTGAACTCCAATTTCTTTGGCATTGTGGGTCTTAGAACTTTTTCACTTCTATTTCATTATACTATATATATATGGAAAGAGTAACCTAATAGTAGGAATTGAATAAAAATGATTTTGAGCATCATCTTTATATAAATTTTGATAATTGTTTGATAGTTGAAAAATTGTAAATTATTTGGGAACTGAACATTAATTAGCACATTTTCGTCAAAATATTATCATATTAAACAATAAAAAAAATTGGGACAGTAATAAATTACGCCAAAGACGATGATTATTATAGTACCAATTGGTACTTCAACCAACCACCTGATCATTGAAAATAATGTATTGAGAAAAAAGCACGATTTTTCCCGCGATTCTTAAAAATTATAGATAACAAAATGAATGTTTACAAGAATCTCCATTATAAAAGTTTTAAAAAATGTTATTTAATGGATATGAAAAAAATTATGTTAGATTTATCATTATATGCATTCCACTCAGTGTAAATAACAAAAATATAATTTGCGACTGGTATCTTTCTGGGATTTTAAAAGTAAGAAATACTAAGAGATCTATGACTTTATGATTTATGATAAGTGAATTCAAAATTTTCAAATTGAATTACTCTTTTTTTTGTTATATTCGACACATACCTTGACATCATATTAGACTGCACGGTAAAAAAAATTAGATGATCCTCAATTAACACCTTATATAAGGCCTTAATAAGTATATTTACGACTAACTTAATTATTGTACATGTTCATGGGAAGATATATTCCTACCTTTGACTTGTGCTTTCAACATTCGGCTGGACTTTCAAGTCGTAAACGCAAAGGACCACCAATAAATTTCCTGGAAAGCAAGAAAACTGTTCTAGGTAACTTACAATTTATTACAGCTGGTCAACCTTACAAAAAATATATGAACGTTACCGTTTGTGCTCTACTAAAGCACATGAGAAGAAAACAAGAAACGTTTGTAGAGCTTATAATGTCCTACTATGTGTTGATTCCTGTAATCTGAAATACCCTGGAAAAAGTAATACGTATATTACTTTCCGTAATTCTTATATTTTTGAATACAAAATACAGAGGGAGTCAAAATGAATATAGCGATTACAAACGGCTATAACTATTTAAAGGAAAAGAATTTGTCGATATGTAGGTTTCTCTGACCACTTAACAAAATAATTTGGGTATTTATTGTCACAACGTTCAGTAACACAAAAAGTATTGTCATAGGCTAACGATTACATTTTCTAGCCATTAAATATGATGTGATTATTTTATCTGGGATGATAATTGCTCCTTCAATTAAATTATCTGGATAGATTTCAGTAGAGGAATCATACTTGCTATTACACTCTTCATCATTAGATTCTTCCTCATCATCCCCGTGAAGAGACTTTCTTCATCCGAAAATACTGTTGTATTATATTTTTTTATTAAATGCTGTATCTATTAAATTACTTAAATACCATATTTCTTCATCATAACTACAATATGCCATTTCATAAGAAATATTTTAAAGTGTGCTCATGCATTTAGAACTGTAATGGCGATTCACGTGCAGGGCATGACATACCCGAAGAGGCGGTATCCAAATATATACATTTAGAATTCGCCTACAAGCTAAACCCCCTGAAAGGATATGACCTTAAAGTCAGCTACACGAGAAACTGTTCATTTTCCGAAAAAGGTTTAGATAGAAACTTGAAAAAAGTTAGGTGGTGGGTATAACATACCCTGCGCGAGAAGTGCTGGGTTAAGCGAAGGGACAAAACATTGTCAGAAAAGAAACGACCACAATATTACAAATAACAATTCTTTTAGTGTGCTTTACGCTTGTTGTATTTCCTTAAATCCTTATTTCCATGGGCTGGTTAAGTGATCGTATCCATAATACGAGTATTTTTATCTTAATCCAGTAATTAGTCCATTCCTTTAATAATTTGCTTTGTTGGACGACACATATAGAAGATATTTACACAACAAAGAACATTACATTAATCTGACTCTACAAGCCAAACAAAGCATACTATTAGCTGAATTGCAGCGCCATCTATATTTTACATTTAGTTTCCAACAAGGCTTAACTTTAATGTTCAAGTCACATGTATGCTAGTAAGTAAATACGTTTGAAAACTTAATATGCAAACTTTTGAAAACTGCAAAACGCACTTTGCTCTGTAGTGAGTCGTACGGAAACGACATGTGGTTAATTCTTGCTGCAATTAATATTATGGGAGTCTTTCTTCAACAGTTAAAAGGTTTCCTCTTTCATTAGCAGCTACAAACTGAGCTAAAGTCGGTATTCCATATTTTACTCGACTGTTCCATAATACCCAATTCTCCTCTATATTGTTTGAAGCTTTCAAATAATTCAATATTAAAAATAAAAATTATATTCTTCAAATAATATCTGCCACTTACATATATCTCTCAAAATATTTTTATTTTGAAAAACTTTGGGTAAATTAAGTAAAATTTTTACTCAATGTAACTATTGCAATTCAATTTTATTTTAGTATTTCAAATATCCGATTGATGCTTGTGTCGATAACTGCAGAATTACATGAGTTTGACTACAGGTCATCAATCTCAATTTAGAAAATCTGTTTCTGTTGCCAGAAATTTTAAAAAACTTTTCCCCGAAATGTTGTCATCACTATCAAACAGCTTGTTATAAGCTATAACACCGTACAGTTTAGTTGCCAGTTTTGAGAAAAAAAACTATACCGTCATTAATCAGCTTGTCGCTTCAGAGAAGATGTATTAACTATTTACCAAAACGACATGAAGCATGAAAAAGTACAAATGACTTTTGGATACAATGATTCAATGATGTGAAATATTTTTAATGATGCAAAACAGAGGATTTAAAACTAACAGATCGTAGAAATGTAGTTTCGAATCATGTACACTTTAAGGTAACATTAATAAAATTGTTGTTTTGTCTAGTGTTCTATATTTATATTCAAGAAGCGTTTTATTTTATATTGTAATTTGATATGTTTAGATTAAAGTAATTCATAAACTTCAAATGTAATGGCTTTTTTTTTTTGAAAAAACTGCTATCAAGGTAGCTTGAATAAATTAATTATAAATCAGACATACAGATGTTATATTAATTTTTAGAGTTGATTTGTTGATCATGTCTTTTCTATCTTCTAAAAAGAAGGTGGGATATATGTTATTTACAAAGAATTTGTTAAAGGTTTTGATTCTAGTGTCCTCGAAAAAGTTTCAAATTAACTCACAAATATGGATTTTAGCTTATTATTGTTAAAATTACTTTACTCTTTGTTAATGAATGGAAGACTAGATATTAATATTGGGTCAACGAATTCTTACAGATACATCCATAGATCGTGTTTAATTTGAAGTCCTGATTTGAATCATTTGCTATTTTTATTCTTTTCTATCAATAACTTGGTTAATTATTTTAAATAGTCTTTTTTTTATTTGCAGATGATTTAATGGGGGGAAAAACTGCCACTTCCGTCAAGCTTAGAATTTTATTTGATCTTAACTTAGCATTTTTTTCTCCTCATTTAACAGGTTATTGGCCATAATTTCTCCATGCGATCATTCGTTAATGACCTTCCCATGACCTTTAGTCTTCTTACCTTAATAGTATTTTTAAACTATTGGGAAGATTAACTTTAGAGTTATGTTGAGGATCCGCCTTTTATGAAATAATCTCAATGCCGCAGGGACGTCTTAAGGCATGGGCCAACTGGGCTCAGGGCTTCACTCTAAGTGGGGGCCTCGTTTCGTTTGCAAATTTGTCTTAATAAGATCATGATCCAGATAATTTAATGGTCAAATATTATTCCCGTACATATATTCTCCGAAAAACAGGGAATTTAAAATTGCATGTCAAATGGAAAAGTAGTAAGACAGCATTATTATGTGATGACCATTGTCCATGTCTAAGTCTAGACCTGGACAACAATCATTCAACATATAAACAATCATTCAACTCATTTAGTCCAAACTAGGCCATCGGTCGAGCCGGTTTGTGCCTTAAGTTTTTGAGATTGTGAGTTATGCACTTTTATTTGCATAAAATTACCATTTGAACGAGTGTTTGATGATTCGTGCTATATACTGTCTACTTTTAAAGATCTCAGGTAGGGACTATTTTTGCATAAGGGCCCAGGGCCTCAAAAAATCTTAAGATTTCTCTGGGCCCAGGGCCTCAAAAAGAGTCTTAAGACGTCTCTGACTGCATATTAGGTTGAAATAAATATTTAGAAGGTGCTGACCCTATGCTCTCTTAAATTTTCCAATACTTAACATCTGTTATTAAAGTATCTCTTCGAATCGCCAAGCGATCTTCAGTTGCATAAGTTTTTATTCTATAAGGTTGCTTTAATTGATTTTAAGTTTCAGACATTGAAAAATATTTAATAATATGGTATTTATGGATTTTACAACACTTATAATTGCTGAACAAATAGAATATATATAGTAAATTCAACAGGAAAACAAATTTTGAGACAAAAGATACAGTTTATTTGGTTTTGCATCTTTTTATTATAGGCGTGTTCAAATAAAAGTGATTCGAAGCTTCTCATGCAAGCAATTGTCAATGTATTTTCGTGAAACAAACGCAAATGTGAAGGTGTATGCATCACGCACACGTGTGCGCAAACAGATATGTGATAACTTCATTAGTAAGGATGTGGCATTCATTCAAAAATGGCTGGTATGGATGCAAATGCTTCCATAGCGGATCAACGAGTTGTAATAAAGTTTTTAATACTGTAAAGGTGTAAGCCGGAATGGGCCTGAGTTTACAGCATTTGTTGCGCTACAGGGATGACCGTGACGACTTTGTGCTGCACATTGTGGCAGAGGATAAAACCTGGAGTCACCATTTCCAGCTGGAAGTCCGTCAGCATGCAATGGAAACATACAGACTCTTACAGGCCCTAAAAATTCAAAGCTCAGAAGTCAGTCTGAAAGGTGATGTTGACGGCTTAGTCGATGATTTCACTCTAACGATGGAGTAAAGGCTGCAGTTCTGAGTTGGTTCCATGATCAACGGACATCGTTTTTCGCGGACGGAATTCGCCTGCTTAAACGTCATGGGTAATTTCTCTTAACAAATTTGGTATCCATTTCACTCATTAAATATTGTTGTTTCTATCTCTGTATCTGTCTAATTTCTGACCCTACGTATCTCAAGGATACACACCCCGTATAGTTTTTTGATTTACTGAAACTAGTTGCTCAAAAACTCGTATACCCTTTCAATAAGAAAAAAAAAATAATTTTACGTTTGAGAATTAACTAACTCTACAATGAGATATTGTGAGGAAGGATTGAAACTTAAAACAAAATAAAATGATAAACATCTGGGCAGAACGAAAAAAGTTGAAAGTGAAATAAAAATTCACTTTATGTTTTAGTTTTTTCCCCCTCATACAATAACAACATAGCAACAAAATTAAAAGATGAGATTTTAGAATTTTTACGTTTCATTGCTCACTTGTGCCTGGGTATATATATATATATATATATCATGGTTAAGAAATTAAATCTCACAGATAAATGTAGGAGCTCTGCTATTTATATAAATCAATCACAACGAGAACCTTAACTTCGTCTTCTCAGTAAATTAAAAGCCTCGGTAGCCTAGTGGGCAGACTAATGGACTCGTCAGTGGCGTGTCACGAGTTCGAACCTATAGTGCCACTGAACACCCCTTAACTGGTTTTCCTTTACACCGTATGGGTTATCGAAAGCTGGCTACAAAAGGATTGCCCGTTCGCTATACGGGCACTAGTATTTTTTCTTTTTATCTTTGATTTGCACATATTTTTAATTCTTCTATTGAGATTATTAGTGCTAGTGTGTTTTTAAGAAATGTAATTTGTGTGTGTGTATGTGTGTGTGTGTCTATGGGTACTGAAACACTTCTCATCTGGGACTTTCTTTGTGCTGAAGGCGGGAGTGTTTCATTGAAGGCAGGAATTTAGATTCTTGAAAATATTCGATAAAGAAAAGGGATCGGCAAAGCAATGTGCCCTTTGTTGCTTGAGAAGAAATGAAAATGGAAAGATAATGCAAAAGAAGCCAATATTATCTCTGTCCTCATTGCAATGTAAGACTGAGTATTATACTCTGCTTCAAGTTGTGTGTGCATATATATATCGCAGGGAAATGACGAAATTAGGAATTTCATCAAGTCCTAAAGGTATATGATCAATTGACGAGAGATGTTAAAATAATGTCTCTTCAAGGTCATTTTCCTGATGAAAGTAAGTGATTTCATCAAACCCCTGAACTGTTTCAGTGAAATAAAATAGCCACGATTTGCATTGGCAAAATGCTGTCCATGGGGGGGAGACACCTGGAGAGATCGAGTCCTTGTACTTCTAACCATACAGATAGTACTATCGATCCCCTAAATATCAACCCCATATTTTTTAAAAATGGCACCATAGGATCAACATAGGGATTGATATTTTAGTGTGTAAGCAACAGAGAGGAAAGATGTTACACATCAAAAAATACCAGCCTAATTTTCTAACTTTTTATTAATTAGTTTCTAATAAAGAATTTGTATTTTATTAACTATTGTTGTATTACTTACTTCTACGTTTAATAATGCACCATATTTGTTAAATAAACACTTTTAAACTCATGACAATATTATTTCATCATATCACTGAAACAGATCAGGGACTTGTTCAAATCCCTTACTTTTATCAGAGAAATGACCTTGAAGAGACGTAATTTTAACATCTCCCGTCAATTGATCATCTCCTTTAGGAATTTGATGAAATTCCTAATTTCATCATTTTCCTGCTACAGATATATGCATGCACACACAAAATTCTCAACCGTTTTAAAAAAGAGGTATACGAACATGAAATATTTTTGTACATATGAGAGTAATTCTTTTAAGGTATATGAAATATTTATCAAAGCAAGCAAAGCGTACTCATAAAAAGCAAACATTTAGGGGGGTTTTTTGTTCCTCAATTATAAAATAAAAAATATTGGAAAAACTTTTAAATTGAAAATTAAAATAAAATTCTTCCACTTTCGCATTTTGTTAAGTATTGTGCTTAGTTATACGCAATAAAAAAATTTGCATTTTTGGTACATTTTGGGCAAAAATATTGACCGCTTAAGGCTATCTTCGGCTAATGTTAAAGAATAGGGGCCGAATTAGGAATATTTTTTCACAGACATAAAAGTACTCACAAACATTAATATTATATTCTGGCTGCACTATCCAGTAGAGAATCACTTATTTTATCATACTACTCATTTTTATTCGAGTTGACACATTTTTTCTTTTATAAAATGTGTTTTTTAATTTGTTTCTTATACCGCGTAACACACTAAATGAGCTATCCCTTCACATATTAAAAAAAAACTAATTATTTATGAAATATTTTGAAATTTTGAAAACACTATATTATAAACAAATGCATAAGTTACAATGTCACAATTTTTTAGAAAAATTGAGGCATTTTTTCTGTTCTAAAATGTGCTCCGCATCAAGTTCACGCTCTCGTACGTATGGCGAAAACAGCCTTAAGTGATTAAATCTCCAGTTGGTTTGAAAGTTCGGAGAAGAGGTGCCAGCTCCTGTGTCTTCCTCGTCACCTGACCATGGTTCAGAATCACGCAGATGCGTTTCCAATAATTCTTGCGTTACTTTGAAAAGCGATGTAATTTAACACTCAGTTAATAAACGAGTTATTTAGACAGGGAGGAGAAATACTGAAAACGTATTCGATTAATTGGTAAATATTATAGATTAATTGTTATGTGTTCCTGTTATATACTTAAATGATAGAGTTTTTTTAATTTTTTTTTTTTATACTTCTATGGTTTCAGTAAGTGAAGGGGAAAAAAAGTACTTAGTAATCAAACGTGACAAACTTCTCTTCCTATTCGTTTCCTCCCCCCTTGACATCTCCCGATAATGAGGTAGTTAGACAGTGTCGGGGTAAATACGTATTATCGCAACAATCGCCAACTCTATTAAAAACTCGCCAAGTTGGCAACACTGATTTCCTACTAGTCGTATACGCTGAATTTACAAAACGGTGCTTCGTTTCATGTAATGTCGCCAATAGGCTGTGATAATACTTGTGATAGGCTTGATAAGACTTAGTACCAGTCTTGGACAAGGGGTAACCAAAGCCCTTTTCATGATGTTCGATCTATACATTTGTTTTAATTTTCATTCTTGGTTTATTTGACTAAATAGAAGAGTTTGTTTTTTGTAAGTTGTGAATAAAATAGATTGTGGGTCAAAAGATGATATACATATTAACAAACAATTTCAACATTGTTCTTTATGTAGTTAAGAAAAAGGGGGCAAAGTAATTAAAAATAGTCTCATTCATAGTGATTCATTTTTTTATGTGAAAAATTAGATTTAAATTCTCCTGATTTTTTCAATAAAAGATCTTACTAATGTATTGTATTAATGATATTATCAAAGATATTTTTTTTTCAACATTGTTTTTAATTCAGTTAAGAAAAAGGGGAAAAAAGTATTAAAAATAATTTCATTGAGAATAATTCATTTTTTTATTTAAAAAAATGGATTTAGATTCTCCTGATTCTTTTTCAATAAAATATTTTACTAATTTATTGCATTAACGATATTATCAAAGACATCAGCGTTTTCAAGGGTACGATTTATGTAACGAATATGTTATAAATGATAAACCGTTTTGCGTGTTATGTATATAGGACCTAATATACATTATCGATATTATAAAATCACTCTCAGAAACTAATTCTAAAATTTGAAGTTATAGATATGGGTGAAATACAACCATCTTTAGGAGTTTTAAACAGCTATGTAAGCCCTAAAATTCATTATTACAAGCCAGCTTTATGTGCGAGTTTTGTAAAATTTACGTTTTCAAAAATAAGAAAAAAACACAGACTGAGGGATATATATTTATTATACATCTATTAATCACATTTACATAAAGTGATATATAGAACGGGTGAAGAATTATGTACGACAAAAATATAATTTTTCTTACAGATGTAATAACAAAATGTCATTATTATAAAATTGTTATCATACGAGTATATTTTACACACACATTTAAAAAGATAAATAAATAATGACTAAACTAGTCTTTCTTGAAAAGGTTCTGTTTTATTATAACTGTGAGGCACTACATTTTTTATTTTATACTTTCTTACGATATCTACAAAAAACTAATACTAAAACAACATAACAAAAAAAANTACATGATTATTTTGGATGACAATACAATAATTTAATTCTAATTAATAAAAATTAATTGCTTAAAACTAATTATTCAAAGAATTACGAATTCAACCACATTGGCATCATTTCTGGTGACTTAGCGACCCTTTTGGCGACTTGAGTCAAAACTTGTGAAAAGGTTTTTTTCTCACGTTTTAAAGCCTTCAGTTGAACTGAAATTTTATACACACGATTGTGTTTTGGATGACAATTCGATACTTTAATGATACTTAATAAAAATTAATGACCACTTAATGTTGTGATTCTGCCCTATGTATATACATATTTGTATATTAATTGTAACTATTTAATAAAAAG
>BMAV01003837.1:19690-32964 GCA_019973955.1 Trichonephila inaurata madagascariensis | reverse complement strand
ATTTTTCAATTCCTACTATTAGCTCACACTCTCCATATATTTATTTATTTATTTATCTTGGTGGAATTTTCAATCGTTAATAAAATACATTTTAAAGCGCTCAGTTGAGCTGAAATTTTATATACATGATTATTATACTGACAATACAATAATTTAATTCTATATAATAAAAATTAATTGCTTAAAACTAATTATTCAAAGAATTACAAATTCAACCACATTGGCATCATTTCTGGTGACTTAGCGACACTTTTGGCGACTTGAGTCAAAACATGTGAAAAGGTTTTTTTCTCACGTTTTAAAGCCTTCAGTTGAACTGAAATTTTATACACACGATTGTGTTTTGGATGACAATTCGATACTTTAATGATACTTAATAAAAATTAATGACCGCTTAATGTTGTGATTCTGCCCTATGTATATACATATTTGTATATTAATTGTAACTATTTAATAAAAAGTAGCTAAAATAAAAATTTTCTTTGTTGATCTAAGTAGGATTTGACTTAAAGTTTTTTTTTTTTTTTTTTATATTACTTGTTTTTGTATTTTACATTTTACATAGCTGTTTCATTTGCGTTTTGTTTGTGCATCTTTTTAAATTTTCTTCTCTTTTTTAATTTAATTAGTTATTATATGGTAAAACAGTATACAGTTGAAAATTCTGTAGATATTGTATTGCGACATTTATATTCAGTCAGGACTTTTACTTAGAGATACTTGCGTTAAATTTAATTTAATCTGAAAGATATACTAGCTTCGCGTTTGAAAGTTTATTGTGCATCAGCTCAATTGTTAAGCTTATCGAGTAATCTGATATAAAATTGTAAAATTCATTGCAAATAGTCCACTGTAGACCAAAGCTTAAAGGGGTTACAGTACATTTCAGGTGATTTACAAGGGATGGAATGTTGTGGCGGACTCACGCGTCTTTTCTTTAACATGTCCTCTGGGTTCTTTTGGGGCCAAGATTAATGGCAACTCTTTTCCAACCAAAACCCAAGAAGAGGAACGTGAAGATGGAATGCGAATGAGATAGCTTTTAAATAACAGAAGTTTCAGTAAGTCGTATGGCAATTTGGGAAATGTTATGTGAGAGATTGATACAAGCGTGAGTTGACAGCCAGTAGAAGTTACTCTGAAGATTCAGCCATTAGGGCAAGTTGCATACCATTGCACGCGCGCCCAGACGCCTCTTCATGGGATTGAAGCTACGATTGGATTAAAGTAGGATTGACTATTTGATATTAGGACTTGTAATATTATTAGAAGTGAGATTAGGCGGGTTAGATAGTGATAGTGGTCCAAGTTACGCGATTCGGTATAACTATATTATTGTGTGTTTGTTCATAGTAGATTCTCTTATAAATATTGTTATCTAAATTGTTAGAGTTTTAAGTTACATTCTTAATAAAGTCGTATTAAGAATTTAAAACTGTATGTTCCTTTTGTAAAACCTACACCTCTAGCTCACGCGGATAATCAAAGAAATGGCCACCTTAGGGGGGCGGTTTCGCAATGTGAATACTTTTTTTTCAAACATTTTGTAAGAAATCTTATTAGTAAAACTACATATGTAGAGTTTACCTTCACGGAATATGCTATTTTAGAAATCTTTTTTGCATTACATTTTTCTAATGCTTGACAGAGATTCATTATTATATTGACTTCGTAAATTGAAATTCAATTCTCTTACAAGTGGGGATAAAATTTTCTTTCGTCTTGAATAATGTAACATTTTATATAATTTAGAGTCACTATTCAAACTATAACTATTATGTCCATGAACATGTCCATTGTCATCAACAGTATCTTTCCACTTTGAAAATTCTACATGGAATATTTATTTGGCCACACTCTCTGAAAAGCTACACTTCACAAATATCTACTGTTGATTTACTGTATTTGAAACAAGTAATAAAAAAAATTTAGTCAATTCCTACTTAGATCAACAAAGAAAAATTTTATTTTAGCTACTTTTTATTAAATAGTTACAATTAATATATACATATGACAGAATCACAACATTACGTGGTAATTAATTTTTATTAATTATCATTTAAGTATCGTATTGTCAACCAAAACAATCGTGTATATAAAATTTCAGTTCAACTGAATGTTTTAAAACACGAGAAAAAAAACCCTTTCAAGTTTTGACACAAGTCGCCAAAAGGGTCGCTAAGTCGCCAAAAGTGATGCCAACGTGGCTATATTTGTAAGTCTTTAAATAATTAGTTTTAATCAATTAATTTTTATTAATTATAATTAAATTACTGCATTGTCATCCAAAATGATCCTCTATATAAAATTTCAGCTCCATCGAGCGCTTTAAAATGGATTTTATTAACGATTGAAAATTCCACAAAGATAAATAAATAAATATATAGAGAGTGTGAGCGAATAGTGTAGAAATTGAAAAAATTCTTTCATGAATGATATAAAAGAATGTCTAATATAGTACCTACAGCGGTGATTGGTTTGGTGCAGGGAAATTTAAAGCTTTTGGAGTTATTACTTCTATAATTTTGAATCGTGACATTCATTACAGACTTTATATTATACTTCAAGAATTATTAAATATGTCATCTCTGACCACATAGGTTGATTGCATAGGGTCGATGAACAGTGGCGTAACGTATAGTATTAGGGCTCCTCTGCAAAGTCAGGTTTTGGGTCCCAAGCCGGATCTTACAAATGTTACGTACGTGTGTCAGTCAAGTTTGGGGTCCCCTAGTATCCAGGACCCCCACGCGATGGGGGGGGGGGTGTATGTTATGCACAAGAACAATCCTTGCGTGTCGATCGCCCGCTTGCAAAGACCTAATGGGTTGCCCCTCTAGAGAATTGTTCATATTTTGACTAATACTTAACGTTTACGTTATAAACTCATCTACCTGTGTAAAAGTATAAATTATAGTTTTAAAAAACTAAAAAAAAAACGCTTTTATAGTGAATTGAACTAAAAAGTAAAAACATAATTCTTAATATAAGAATAAAATCATTAATGAGAAAATTAATGTCATTGGGATAAAAGCGTGGGGTGCTCTACATTAATTGTTATAATTTCTTACTAGTTCTCTATTCCAAAATGCTGAGTTAGTGTAAAAACGTAGTACAAAGCACATCCCATGCTTTTACCACAATGACATTAATTTTCCCGTTAATCATTTTATTCTTATATTAAGAAATTTTTTTACTTTTTAGTTCGATTCACTATAAAAGCGTGTTTCTTGTCGTTGTTTTTTCTAGCTATAATTTATTTTTCATTTTTTAATTCAATCTACAATAACAGCCTGCTTTTCTAGTTTTTAAAACCATCATGCATTCTTTGTTGAATTTAAACTTGAGTTTGATATTTGGAGCCGGAATTATGTGGCTGCTGGAATTAGTCTTGCTCTTCAATGGATATTAATTAATGGGTCTGAAGGGTATTTATTCTCTCCGCTTACGGGGCCTCGTATGAGTCCCATATCGTTATATTTCAAAGATTCCGTCTCTATAGATACAGGTCTGACTAATAAAAGTGTGTTAAGAAGAAATATTAAATGTCAATCGTATTATATCACCTTTTAAACGTATTGCTATAGTGTTAATTCGTATCATCACTTCTAAAGATATTGCTTCATCAAAATAAAAAAAATATTTAGTAGTTAGAACCTAAATTTGTCACTTTTTAAACGCATTGCTCTAATGTTAATTCGTATCATCACTTCTAAACGTATTGCTTTATAAAAATAAAAAAATATTTAGCAGTTAATACATGAATTATTATTATTTACATGCACGAGTCTTTTTTTTATCTCCATTTTCAGAAAAAACTACGCATCCACCCTACCCTTTTTCGCATAAAAAACACTTTTTTTTTGTTTTATTTGTATTAACCACAAGCCTATTTGCGGTTTTTGGGTTGCACCTTAATCTTTTTGTCTCTAAATTTGGAAATAGTTGCGAAATCTGAAAACGATATAATGAAAAATAATGAGATATAATGCTTAAAATTCTTAGTTTTGAGGATCCTGATCAGGACAATGAAACAAAATTATGAAATTATTGTATTGCCATCGGTCCTTGACAAGTGTGCAAAATTTCGAATTAATCTGATCTTTTAAAGTGGGTAAAAATCGAGTTCAAAAATTCCATTACATACAAGTGAAACTTATAAAAGCGTGTTAATTTAAAAAGCAAAACATTAATAAAAATGCATATACACTCAAAAATCACTTCTTTTCCATATTTTGTTTTTCTAAATTGTAAGACTATTATTAAAATGAAAACTTTCAATTTCCCCCAAATACATATTGAATTTAAATACTCTTATGTCTTAGATAATATTAACCATATTAGATATTTTAGAGGTAACTTTCAAAAACATCATTTTTGAGACGGCTTTGTTAAGCATCGATCCACAGTACGCCGCTACTACCGCTGATAAAAAAAAAACTTTTCTTGCAGTATTACCTGCTCTGATACGAATTTTATTACAAAATGAAGGATGTGTATAAAAAGCACATATTAATGGACTATGTGTGTGGACGATCACACACTGTACTCTAACATTCAATTTCTCTTGAACTATGCTGTCGGGAAATCAGGATTTATTTTGATTTTTCGATAACTGTTTAAAATTCAACATATTTATTTGACTTATTATTTTACATATTTATTTTATTTTGAGAAATTTTAAATGACTTTCCTTGATTGACTAAACCGTATGTGGCCTTCGGCCGACCCTTATTTGTGGCCGCCCGCGTGCTGTGCAATCTTGCACACCTGCTAGGATCGACCCTGGTTACGCCACTGTCGGCGAAACCACACAGTGTTTAATAAAGTTTTTCAAAGAATATTCAATGAAACAATATCCATCTATTATATCTTTAAAATTTAGAAATATTCAACAAATAGGAATTTTTTCTATTTGACATATAAAATTGAAATAATCTATCTGGGATGAAAGGTATAAAAGCTGTAATATGGAGCTCATTGCATTCAGATAAAAAAAAAAGCAAAGCTTGGACCTCAGCAATAATAAAATGAACATTAAAACGTGCTGCTCTCTATATACGTTAGAAAATCAGATTACATAATATCAATATCCTATTTGAAGAGATTTTAGTCTGAATTTCTCTTTTAATTAGATTAAAACAGCCTTAGGGTGAGCATATAAGATTACAATCAACTCACAGCAGTTTTCTTGTCTCAAAATTACTCATCCTTGCAGCTATGTATACGGATGTTTCACCGCAAAGAGTAAAAGTAATAAATTCATAAGCTAGAATATATTTCCCTTCTAATTATAACCAACGGAAGGTTCCAGCAATATGAGCATCTCCACGTACTATCCTCTTGCAGAGGCTGTGTGGGAAGGCCGTAAATAGGGCATCCTATTTACGAGAAGGACAGGGACACCCCTTTGTCATAAGTGGAATCATCGTAAGGATCATTTTCCAAAGCCTCGTCCATAATAAGGTCACTGTGATTTTAGGTATGCTGGGACACAGATTCCTGGGGAAGGATGGAAAAAGAACGAGTTCAAGATTACCTCGGTTCAAGTTCAGGAAGGCAAAATCCGCTCAAATGGTTTGAAAAGTAAAAATCGTTCCATGGAAAAGATTTAGAAGAGATGTTACGGGTAATGTACCGTTCACATATATACGAGACGTGATTATCAAGTGAAGCGCAAGGTCACATTACCGTAACGCGTTTCGGAAGTTTTAAACTTTCGATTTGATTCGGATTACATCGGGAATTTGTTCCGCTTTTTCGGAAAATTCGCTTTCGGTTCCTAATGGTAGGTTCCATTCACAAATAATTTAAAATGCATCTAGAAAATGACAGTTTTTTTTTCTGAAGAGATATTCTGTATGTTAGTGGAACACTTTTCATTCACCGTAAAATCTGGCGTATAACGCGCACCTATACTTTCAAGCAGCAATTTTTTAATTTTTTGGTATATCGCAGTATAACGCGCGCCCCTTTTTCACAAAAAAACCTGGAATGTACATAGGCAATACTCTTGTGTTTCGAAGTAATTTATTCGGCGTATTATTCCAAGCTTTAGAAAAAATAATATATTTCTAGAACTACAACCTTAAAGTTCATAACCAATGGCATTTCTTTTGAATAAATAGCATTTCGATGTATGTAGAAGTTTAATTTTTCCTATGCTCATCTTCATTTGTTCACGCTATCATTTTCATACCCGTCGTATAACGAGCACCCATAAATTTCGATCCTATTTTTTGTATTAAAAGTGATGTTATACGCCGGATTTTACGGTAGCTTTATTTTGAAAATATTTAGTTGATAAAATGAATCCCTCTCATTAAAAAATTTCACCGTACTGGTTTCTTTAAAAAAAGTTCTCAATATATTTGCCTTATTTATTCTTTTAGGGAAGATATATTTTAAAATCAATGGGAAAACTTAGTGGATTGTTTCATTTTTTCATTTAAAGAAGTAAATATTTATAATAGTTTTTTTTTTTAAATTTTACTTCATTTGTCAAAACAAAGGAGAATTTATTTTTGAAGATTTTAAAATACAGTACAGGAGATATGTGTTCATATCTGCAAACACATGAGAAAAGCAACTCGCACATCATGAGATCTCCTGAACTATTAGACCAACAAATATGAAATTTGACAAGCATGTTCCCTTTGTTGAGTAGAGATCGTCTAAGAATAGTTTTTACGGAAATTGACTCCCAAAGGGGGAAGTAAGGGTTGCTGGAAGTATAGATAAAACAATTTCAGTTTTTGAATTATTAAATCTGTAGACTTGAAATATTTAGAAAGCGGGGTTTTTTTAAGTAGAAATCTATTAAAGTGTTTTGCAGAGGTTTAAAGATAAATAGGATTCCGTTTAAGAATTTCGAGTCCTTTTCTTTTTAAATAAACAGGTGAGGGATATAAGAATGTTTTTCAATAGCTAGAAAATAGAAATCAATGTCAATATTGACTGAGGTGCCTCGAAAAATCTTAAATGCAACAAAATAGATTCAATGCCATTTTTCCACTTTTATTTTTCCCCGTATTGTGCTATAAATAAAAATGTAGAATAGGAAAGAATAATTCTGAGTGGGAACAGCATCTGTATCCTGCAGATATTATTTTCAGCTACAAAAGGCCCAGTTCTGTGGATGCAAAGGTCAATGTAAATATTAGATCAGGTATATTCTCATCATTTTAATTAGTATTCAAAATCAAGAGATCTGTATTGAAAAGTTCCTTTTTCAGCAACTGAGTAATGTAAATTCAAACAAGCTAATCACCAGGGGCGTATCGTACACCCCCGCATAGTGGGAGGGGGCCCAAAGCCTGACTGACACCAAGTACGTATTTAACCAATTTGTAAAATATTAAAGGCAAAACCTATTTTTAAATAATCGTTGAAATTGGGCCACACCCATTTGAATGGCGAAAAATGCATACAAAGTACTTCGTTTTTGTTTAAAAGTGTAACGTCTGATATAAACCAAAACATGTATCTTTTATTGTAAACTGAGCCTTTTATTATTTTTTTATTATTTCCTAGCCGTATAGAATTCTCATTGTATACATCAAAATAAATTTATCTCAAAATGTAAATTTTGATGTTCGATGTAACTTTTCTGAGAAACTGCTGTTCACAGGTACGCAAATTTTTATGATATATTTATAATGGTGTCTAATATATACTGAAATGAGCTTTTTGTAAAAAGCTAAAAAATTTATTTTTTACAAATTTTTTATGTGAAAATGATTCAAATTTCGCAAGTTTTGATAAAATATTTCATAAATTATTAAAATTTCAAAATTAGCTAAAAACTCATTTCAGTATGTAAAGAAAGTTGTACTTTAATTGTATGAAAAATTTCAAGCATGTACATATAACAGATTTTGAGAAAAGGTACATCGAAAACAGCCAATTGAACATTGTCAGTATATATAGAGAGAGAGGTTTCAAACTGCACTTAATTTTTGTACACTTTAATATCTGACCAAGCTTCAGAATCCCCACACAGTTAGTTGAAGAAGTTTACGAAGTAAAATACTAGAGGTGAGGGTGTCATGTAAACATTAAAACCCTTTTCATTAAAAAAAATTAAATTGTACTCACAGTTATTTAATTCGTCCTCCTAAGTCTTATTGCTTATAACTCAGGTTCGAGGTTCCAATGAACAACTGCAACAAAAGTATATATTTTGATAGTTAATTTCAGAAATGCAAAATTACTTTCATATCACGGAGAATTTGTCAAAATTAGGGTACTTAGTTTTCTATAAATTCAGTTAAGGTATCCGACTACGTTCGGAACCGTGATTTTGCAAAAGCGTATAAATGGATATTATTTATGATATTTAGTGTCACTTAGATTAGAAAATGTATATAAAATTGTTTTAAGAATAGTATTACGATAAAAAATTATTTAAGTACAATATTTTGACAAAAAATGAACCTAGAATGACCCATTTTCAAAATGTTCTCCTTTTGCGAAAAATGCTTCTATTATAATAATATTTTGCCTGTATATAGATCAGACCTCTGTACAGAGGTTCAACTAGAATTTTTGAAATATATAACTTAAAAGAGGGTTTATTCATGTTTTACGACAACAGAGGGGAGAAATTTTAAGAAAAAAACGCCGATAATTATTTCAATTTGTTGTAACTCTAAAAATAATGTGAATTTTTCAAAAAAAAAATAGTTTAGACTCTCTGGAGAAGTCTTTACTTTATATAAGCACACACACACACACACAAAATATTATTATTTTAGAAGCATTTGTTATAAAAGAAGAACATTTTGAAAAAAGTTTATTCTAAGTTAATTTTATGCCAAAATATTGTATTTAAATATTTTTTTTTTTTGTCAAAATGTCCTTAAAACAATTTTACATATGTGTCCTAATCTGAGAGACACTAAATATCATGAAAATGATCCATTTATGAGCTTTTTTTAAATCACGGTTCCGAACGTAGTCGGATACCTTAAGTGTTCAAAGAGTCAGACACTAAAATAAGATGGTTTAAAACGAAATATCACTTCTTATTTTACTAAATGATTTGTTAACTTTCATTTTGGGGATATAACGAAAGTAAATCTCAACTTAAGTTTATAAACTGAATAAAATAATTATCGTAACAAAAGCGTAAATTAGATGCAATTACTGTTACAATAATTTATGAACTAACACGTTGCTCAAAACCAGATAAACAATATTTCAAATGAATCCACTTCAGCTACAATGATCATTACTACTAATATTTTCATCAAAATAGGATAGATAATAAATCTCTTCAGTGCACACAACATTAATGTTTCTTTCCAATGGGCTGGATTCTTGATGATCACGTGATAAATGATAATTCCACGTTCTCCAAAAAAAATCCAAACTGACATTACACTTATACTTGTTCCACTTGTAAAATTTAGATCGAATTTGAAAAATTTGACATTGGGTTAAAGATGTTCAAGTATTAAGATTCTTCAAAAAGTTTTCCAAAATTTATAAAGAAATACGTTTTTCTGGTTCTTTTTAATCAAGTAGATTATTTTGACCACGGCAGTTATTACTGACAAATATGTTCTTTTTAAAAGAAAGTCTCTGCAAAAAGCAAAAGTTGGCAACAGCGTCAATCACATTAATTGAAAGGCTGAAAAGCAGTGATTGCAGCTATCATGTGACTAATGACGTCGCATTAATTTAGCTCATTATTCTAATAGCAGCATTTTATCCAAAACTAGAGAAATTGCAACTTACTTTTTGACATATTTGGATAAAAAACTTCGAAAATGTGTGTAGGTTTGTTATAAATAAAATCAATAAAATCGAATATAAAATCCTATTAAATGAATCTACCAAAATTTTAGAACAAATTTCAAAACTTACAAAAAAAAAAATTAAAAGTCCGGGGGTTTTTTTTGTTGTTGTTTTGATTGCTTGTTTTGTATTCTTTAACATAAAAAAAATTAGTTTTTTTTAGAAAAAAAAAATTATTACTTAATAAAAAAAAAAAAAAAAATCATTGACTAAAAAAAAAATGTTTCCATTGACTAAAAAAACAACTTTTTTCTACAGATCTCTTTAAAATAGAGAATAAATACAAGTAGATAATAGTGGAGAGGGCCTAATAAGGTTTCAAAAGATGGGAAGGTAGCGTCATTTTTTCCCCGAAAAATAGTTTGGTACATGTATAACAGGGTAAATAAAAAAAATTTCAGAAAAATTCAAAACCTACCTAAGCGAACAAAGTGTTCTAAAGTGTATAGATGTAGAGAAAAATAAAATAAAAAATTGATTTATAAATCAAGTACTGCCACAAGGGGAATGAAGTTTAGGTATTCGAGCTTTTTTATGGTAAAAAGTCAAAGTAATTTTAATAAAATTGAATCAGGGATTTTCGTGCTTTTTAACATTTATCGTGATAGAGGACACTTACAAAATAGTAACAAGAAAAAAAACATCAGGTACATTTAACAGCTTCGTTAGTATTAATTCTTTTTGAAAAACCTACTGGTGAAATTGCAGTGCACAATTAGGTGGAAGACGGAAAAAACTTGCGCCGGACTGATTCGACAGTGCGTGGAGAGAGAGGTATGTGAACTGTACATTGTACTTCTCACAGCATAGTAATTACTAATCATTAATCATCTCTCTGGATATTTATATTGTAAAAAAATTATTATATTAAAAGTTCCCATTTTTTTTTTTTTTTTTTTTTTTTTAATTTAAACCCTTTTTTTGAATTTTTTTATTTTAAAAAAAATTTTTTTTTTTTTTTTCATTTTTTTTTTTTTTTTTTTTTTTTTGAAACTTTAACCCCTTTGTGACAATATTCAGTTTTGAAACTATTTTTTATTTATTTTCTCCTAATCTCCAAACCAGTGGTCTTCTTCAAACTTTTGCAACTCACGAAACCCTTAGAGTTGTAAGGTGTTTTCAGGGAACCGCACACATTCCGTAATATATATCTTAAAATAATATTTAAAATAAATCAACATGCTATAGGGCAGGGATGGCGAACCAGTGGCACGCGTGCCATTGATGGCACGTGACACAATATTTTTGACGTGTCAGTGATCAAAATGATTTGCATTTTATTTTTCAAACTTTCAAAGCTCACTATAAAGTATTACGAACAAACGCGAGTGACCAGGAAGCACACTTGTTCGTTATTGTCTTGCCTTAACTACGTTGTAGACTATAATTGCTTATGATGTAAAGTTTGTCTACGCATAGCACAGTCAATTTCACTGTCACAACTGTATTTTAAAGTTTACCTGTGTTATACTTGCGATTTTTAACTGTTGTTTAACATAAAAAAAAAAAGTGCAAGTTAGTAAGTGCAACAGAGAATTTCAAATTTGGTGGACCGAGAAACATGGCAATATTAGTAAAGGCGACAAAGCGGTATATGTTTTGTTCTAGAATAGGGGTATGCAGAACATCGTCTGCAAAACGGTATTTTGAAACAAATCACAAACTCTCTTGTCAAAAAAGGGAACCACGGCCAAAATAATTCATTGCTTTGAAACCGTTTGGCAGATCACTCCAATTCAGCATGTATTCCCCCAAAAAGTAACATCTCACATTCCTAATATAAGTTATTTGTCCATTCAATCTGCAACAACAGAAATCACACTAATGTTACTTTACGTACATTACAAGTATAACTAAAACATTTATAGCTATACAGCGCAAAGAGTATTTTTTCGTAGTAAGTAGAGTTTTCTGTGTTATTCGTATTTATTTTTATTATTTTCCCAATAATCACAAGTCAAAATAATTTGGCGGCACGTCTTTACGTCATTAGACACTTCTTTAGAAAAAATGGCACGTTGATCTAGAAAGGTTCGCCAACTCCTCTATAGGTACTTAATGTATGTACTATAGGTTAAAAAAAGTATTATGTTTGTTAAAATATTTGAAATTGATTTTAATATATTCCCTCACATAATTACTTAATTTGTAATTCAAGTGTCGCGTGCTTGAACATTTTTTTTTTTTAAAAAATTTTGAAGTTTAGATCTGTTGAAGCTCTCCGTAGTCTCAATTCATGTTCTGCATTTAATTTGCTTTTAAATTTTGTTTTTGTATCCACTCGCATTGAGAAATATTTTTCACTTAAATACATTGTTCGGAGTGGCATTGAAATGTTTATAGTTGTGTGAAAGATACTGTGTATTTTAAATGAATTTAAAACCTAAGATTTAGGAGCTGTTCAAATTTCGACATCAAATCTGTTGATGTATCTTTAAGTTGTTCCCTCTTCATCATTAAAGGAATGTTTTCTGCAAATAAAAAAGGTGCATGCTCATTAGAATACTATTTAGTTTTGCAAAACATTGTACAAACGAGTAAGAAATTATCGCGTGGAATCCGGGATAGTAAACGAAAGAATATTCACAATCTACATAAAGAGAAAAATGTTCTAATATTTTATTATACTATAAGAAAAGTTAAAAAAAAGTACTAGAAAATAAAGTTATTATGTGTAAATAAATTTTTAGAGTTTTAACAACTGAGATTATCTTTAGGTAGTTGTGGTTGTACAAAATTCATAGAGAGAGAAAATCCATTTTGCATACACATTTATAATTTTTTTCTATTTTTTCATTCGAACTCGTGGAACCCTTGGATATGCCTTGTGGAAATCGAGGTTCCCTGGAACACAGTTTGAAGATCACTACTCTGTACCATAGAACATCTTTTCCTGATAAGTAGGTTGCGATTAATAATTTTTTCCCTATATAATCGCAATTTTCCCTAGTGAAAATATAATATAGAACTAGAAGAAAAATTAATAATTATTATTTAATGAAACTAAAAAGGATGTTGAAAATAAAAAATGCGTAATAATTTGATTGAAACAATTGTTTATTAAATGCAACCAACGAAGTGCATTATTTCTTATGTAATTGGAAAATAACAAGATGTCAACGAAATCAAAATGTAAGGCTATGCATAGAGAGGACAATATGAGATCTCATCTTTTTCATTTCAATTCAAAGGTGAATGAACCAGCGAATGATTATCACTGTCTTAACTAAGGTGGGGAATGAAAGCTTCGGTATTTATGTCAAAGGAAGTTGAATTAATTTCTACTTGACCTTTATCTACTCTGAAGATTAATACCACCTGTATTAAGGAACTGGTTTGGAGAGCACATTTTCACGTAGAGCAAAAACTGAATACTGGAACTACCGCAATTAATATCATAACTCTAAATCTGATCTACATACGATTTTTTTTTATTTGTTTTAATTACTTTAACAACAAAAGAAAATCATTAT
>BMAV01003837.1:5090-19674 GCA_019973955.1 Trichonephila inaurata madagascariensis | reverse complement strand
TATGGTTGAAATTCCTCTCAAATTGCACAATAATCTCAGTTTTAATAGAGAATAGAGAATTTTTGAATAAATTACCTTTTTAACTTTTGAGCAATTTACAGATTTTAGTACTTACTTCGTTTTTCTCATTTATATTAAAATTAACTATTTCTTCGCTATAACGAGAACTTTAATCAAACATCTACTTTTTTCAAAATTAAATTTACAACGATTTAAATGTTTTCCGTATTTATTTTTTTTATGTTAAGGGGACTACGTTCGTAAACGTGATTTCGAAAAAGCGTATACATGAATATTTTGTTTAATATTTAGTGTCAGTTGAATTAGAATACACATAGAAAACTATTTTTACAGTATTATTTTAAAAACAAAGTGTTTAAATGCAATTTTTTCGGCAAAAATGAAGAAAGAATGACATATTTACAAAACATTCTTCTTTTTATGGAAAATGCTTCTTAAACTTCTACACAAAGACTGAATTGTGGGATCTTTGGAAAATTCATATTGTTTTCAGGGTTACTATCAATTGAAATAATAACCACTGTTTTTTGTTAAAACTTCTCTATTCTGATATATTAAAATATATGGATAAATCCATTTCTAAATTATACATTTCAAAATTTCTAGTTTAGTCTTTGTTGTGAAGTCTTAGCAATAAATAGGCAAAATATTATTATTATAGAAACATTTTTCATTAAAGTAAAACGTTTTGAAAATATACCATTCTACCTTCATTTTTTGTCAGAAAATTAAATTTAAATAAATTTTCTTGTAATAATATTCTTAAAATAATTTTATATGTATACTCTAATTCAACAAATATAAAAATAATTACCGTTAGTTCCTGCGTATAACGTGCACCCATACTTCCAAGCTGCAATTTTTAATTTTTGTATATATTCGCCGTATAACGCCCAACCCCTTTTTTACGAAGAAGTCTTAAATGTACGTGCGCAATGCTCTTATGTTCTTAAGTCATTTATTCGAGGTATTATTCCAAGCTTTAGAAAAAAAATAGTATACTTTTAAAACTATTACCCTTCAAGTTCATAAGGCATGTCATATTTATTTAAAATAAACATTATTTCGATCTATGTAGAAATCGAATTTTTTCTACGCTCTAATCTTTATTTTTTTATTCTTAAAGATCTCCTTTATATACGCGGCGTATAATGTACACCCGTAAATTTCAGTCTTATTATTTGAGTTAAAAGTGCGCGTTTTACGCCGGATTTACGGTACTCATTTATGCGCTTTTTCAAAATCACTGTTTCAAACGCGTATTCAGCACACTTTAATATTTATTCTCAACATAACTAAAAAATTCAGATTATTTTTACTTTTTCGATGCATAAAATGTCAAAACACACAAATTAAAGGTTTTACGCCGGATTTAAGGTACTCATTTATACGCTTTTTCAAAATCACGGTTTTTAACGTATATATATACAGTGGGCCACAAAAGTGTTCGTACACTTGCAATTTCTTATGAAATTTAGTGTTTTCGACTAATAAAAATTAATATATTGTAATTATAATTTTTTTATTATATCTGCAACTTGTTCTTAATGGCATGACATAATTAATTTTTTAAAAATAGTATAACTATTTTTTTAAAAAATTAATAATCAAAAAGCTACTAAAAATTACGCCACAAAAGTCTTCGTACACTTAACAAACATCTCAACATAGCTTTAAGCAATATATTTCTTTCTTAATTTAGTACTTAGTAGGATATCTTTTAGTATCCACAACAACTTTTAAGTGTCTTGGTAAAGATTTAATCAGTTTTTTGTAATTTCTGCATCGATTTTCCTCCATTCTTCTGTGATCATTGTTTTTACTTCATATTTTGTGTTTATTTGTCACTTTTTATTTTTCTTACATCAAAATCTCACCAAATGTGTTCTACTGGGCTAAATAAAGGGATTGAGGAGGTGTTTTCAGAATTTGGGGACAGTTATAGAGACACCAGTGGCGTACATTGAGAGCAGTGCGCTTGGCATCATTACCCTGTTAAGAAATTAAGTCGTCTCCAATATCCAAATTTCGTGCAGATAATTTACAATTTCTCTTTAAAATATTTAAATAGAGCTCATGATTCACAATACCATCGAAAAATACCAAATTACCTAATTCTGTGGCCGATTTACACCCCCACGCAAGAACCCTTCCACCTCCATGTTTTATTGATCCAACTAGATTCTTGGGATTAAGTTTCAGAAAATTCAAAATTGACAGCTAATTGATTGGGATGGCAGATAATTCAACATTTATGGTTCCGATGGTCCTATAATAACTTGTAAATGAAAAAATAAGGAGTTTAATCCCATGAATTTATGTGAAACAAGAACTCCTCCACCTCCATGGTTCAGCATTGAAGTGAAGGTGTTCTGACGTGGGGGTGTAAACTGGCCTCAGAATTAGGTAATTTGGTATTTTTTGATGGTATAGTGAATCATGAGCTTTATTTAAATATTTTAAAGAGAAATTTTAAATTATCCACACGAAATTTGGATATTGGAGACGACTTAATTTTTTAAAAGGGCAATGACGCCAAGCGCACTACTCTCAATGTATGCCACTGGTGTCTATAACTGTCCCCAAATTCTGAAAAAACCTCCTCAAACTCTTTATTTAGCCCAGGAGAACACATTTGGTGAGATTTTGATGTAAGAAAAATAAAAAGTGACAAATAAACACAAAATATGAAGTAAAAACAATGATCACAGAAGAATGGAGGAAAATCGATGCAAAAATTACAAAAAAACTGATTTAATCTACACCAAGAAGCTTAAAAATTGTTGTGGATTCTAAAAGATATCCTACTAAGTACTAAACTAAGAAAGAAATACAATATTTAAAGCTAATTTGAGATTTTTGTTAAGTGTACGAAGACTTGTGGCGTAATTTTTTAGTAGCTTTTTGATTATTAATTTTTTTAAAAAATAGTTATACTATTTTTTTAAAAAATTAATTATGTCATTCCATTAAGAACAAGTTGCAGATATCATAAAAAAATTGCAATTACAATATATTAATTTTTATTAGTTGAAAACATTAAATTTCATAAGAAATTGCAAGTGTACGAACACTTTTGTGGCCCACTGTATATATTCAGTCACTTTAATATTTATTCTTAACATAACTAAAAAAAAATTCAGATTATTTTTATTTTTCGATGCATAAAATAACAAAACTCACAAATTAAAGGTTTTACGCCGAATTTACGGTACTCATTTATACGCTTTTTCAAAATCACGGTTTTTAACGTATATATATAGTATATATATTCAGTCACTTTAATATTTATTCTCAACATAACTAAAAAATTCAGATTATTTTTACTTTTTCGATGCTTAAAATATCAAAATACACAAATTAAAGGTTTTACGCCGAATTTACGGTACTCATTTATACGCTTTTTCAAAATCACGGTTTTTAACGTATATATATAGTATATATATTCAGTCACTTTAATATTTATTCTCAACATAACTAAAAAATTCAGATTATTTTTACTTTTTCAAAGCATAAAATACCAAAGCACTTCATTTTAAATTGAATTAATCAATAACATGTTCTAATTAGATTATCTGTAGAAATTTAGTCAATAACTAATCATGTGTATCACATATCCGAGACAACAAAAGTCATGTAATTTATTTAAATAATACGCACAAGAATATCAATCGTAAAGTGGACAGCGATTGAGTAAATTGTAAGAATAGTATCTTAGGCACGTTTTTTTTTAAAAATTCACGATGCGTAGCGCATTCACAATCAGTTCCGCCTAGTTGACGTTTGAAAAATATAGCGGCAAAATAGTTAAAAGAAAAAAAATAAAACGCATTTCCTACTCCTTTTTGTCTGTTTAATAGACTAACATTAGAAATTCTGTAGCGATGTTGGGGTGATGTTCTGTAGCAATGTTGCGAAGGCTTCAAATGAGATAACGTAACTGGATAGTCCAATCGTTGAAACTTCTCATGATAAATAAACCATTTATCACGACAACGCATAATTTTAAATGGTGATTAGAACTTTAGTCACACGATAGTTTAAATATACGAATATTAACTGCTAAACCACGGGTCAGTATGTACTTATGACTTAGAAACCAAGCTACGGGGGCTAAATAAAAATTAATCGTAGGAAATATCTCATTTTATTAAAGAAATTAAAATAAATTTATACAAATTAATATAAACTTCCAAATTTTGCCATCGTGTATTCTTAATTTGATACTAGTAGGATTAAAAGTTCCCGGATTGAGCCTATAACGTGGAAAATTTTTGCAGTAAAGCGACTACAACAATTGATTGATTGATTGAATATTAACGTCGCACTGTTCAGCTACACGAGGGCTTTTGGCGACGGACCACGTAATTTTGAACCATGGTCAAGTGACGTGGACGACACCTGAGCTGGCACCCCCTCTCCTAACTACCACACCACACCAACGGGAGGACGTTTCAGCTCTCGACAGATTTAACGTGCATCGCTGCCCTACACGGCGGGTCTTTAGTGGTACTGGGCTCGAACTCGTGACAAGGCAAGCCACGATCCGATACCTATACCACTCGGCTACCGCGGCCACACGACTACGACAACATTTCTGTGTTATTGCATTCTTCCCCTTTTCTAAAAAAAAGTTAGTTACAAATCACGTAGTCGGTGGGTCACTACGGCGTCGTATTTTGTAAGTGGATGTTTTTAGTCGTCGGCGATTAAAAGAAATTGCGCTTGTTGAGCAGATAATGGACAGTAATTTTTGTGTTCGCTTGGGAAAAAGTGCTACGGAGACTTTCGAAATTTTGAAGCAGGTGTAAAGCTGTGATACATTATCGCGAACGCAAGCTTTTGAGTGACATTGACGTTTCAGAGATGGCAGGGAAAGTGTCGAAGACGACAAACGCTCTAAGAGTTCTACAGATTTCACACACCCCTGAAAACATCCAAAAGGTTTCTGCGGCGGTACATAAGAACAGACTTCAAACAATAGCACAATCAGTTGAGATATCCACTACCACATGTCAGTGGAAGCTGACTAAGAATCTTAAAATGCATAGGGTGTGTCAACATATCGTTCCGAGCATGTTAACCGAAGATAAATCTGCGGAGGAAGTTTAAAGTGCATCGCAGGCTGAATTAAAGGACATGGCTAAAAATGTATTCCAGAATTGTTTCGATGACCTTTACAAACCTAAAGTGTGTTGTTACTCAAGGGTCTTATTTCGAAGGAGGATGTGTTTTAGCAATTTAATTGGTAATATTTTTTAAGTTATAGACTTAGTTCGGGAAAGTTAGAATTCTACTATAAGTATTCTACTATGTATTTCTTGGGGTAAAAATAATACATAGATAACTATAATCAATTTCATAAACTTTATATATTATACTAAAGTGCCTATAACCAGTAATGAAAGAGCTTTAACTCAATTTAATGGGGAACAAACTTGAAATTAATTCAAAACATGAAAAAAAATTTTGTTCAATTTAGTCTGAAACTTGTATGTACTTTTCCCTATAGACATCCCTCATTATTTTTAATTATACAGATAAATAAAAATAGTTTTGTATTATTACGGTCGGTTAACTAGACAACTAGCTAGGAACTTTGTTTTGATATAATTCACTCCAAGTTTAAAAATATTCCGTTATTGCCTAAATATTTATATTCTTCAAGTTTTGTTCTGTTGGACTGGTTCGTCGACTTCATTTTCCTTATAATCACACAGAATATTTTGAAAATTTAGCAGTAATTTTTTTGTTATTTCCATCTTATGTTTCATCAAGATTACAATTATAATTTTCCAAAGTGTTTATTTTTCTCTTATGGACAACAACAGCGTACATGTCATCACTAGTTGAGGCCCCTGTAATTACGTACTCTGAAGATTTTAGAAATTTCTTTGTTGATTCTTTCTTTTCGAATTTACATTCGAACCAGACGAATTTTTTTTAATTACAGCTTACTTTTATCGTTACTTACATAACATCCATCATTAACCAATGAACAGCCTTGCTTTTGAAACATACTCAAAAGCAAATGTTGGATGTAGTTAATCTGTTTTTATACAGTCTTACGACTTGTTACATTTGTGGCGGTGGTATCTATATAAGCTAGTAACAGCCTCCGTACTATAGTGATCACTTTAGTCTAGTGGTCATGTTACGCGGCTTCGATACCAAGCGTCGTGGGTTCTACCCACCGCAAGAGCAATCAAAAGTCATCAGATCCACTTGACGCTCGAGCCAAGGCCATCAAAATCCATATGACGCAACATTCAAACCGTCAAAACACACTTGACGCAACACTCAAGCCGTCAAAACACACTTGACGCAACAACTCACATGCTTGCCATAACTATGCTATCATTCATTCGCCTATCCATCGACTCACTGGAAGGGGAGTGTGTGGCGGTGGTATCTATATAAGCCAGTAACAGCCTCCATACTATGATGATCATTTTAGTTTAGCGGATATGTTATGTGCTTACGGATCGGAAGGCACCCAGTTCTAATCTCCTTCACATCTAAGTTTCAGTTGAAATACGACAGGCGTGTCTAAAAGTTAAGAGGTTAGGGATCCATCAATTCTTGTCGTTATCAGTATTGTATTATGATTTAATAATAGAACGCAGATGGTACTTCGAAATATCTGCAAATCTCTTTGAACTCTCGTAAAATCAATGCAATTTAGATTTAGTGGACTCCTAACAATGCTGAACGGGATTTTTTTTTTTTTAAATTTCATTCCATTCGTCATCTTGATTGGGATAAAAATATTTCATCTAAGAGGAAAGAATTTCAAATCCACTGTAAGTCATTGTAATCCAATTGCGTGAATTTCTCGTAAGAAGGTGTTTCTTAAAAGGTTAAGTGAACCAGAAATATTTCATTCTGAAAACTACTTAATCAATCACACTGCTGGTCTGCGTCAGACATAATCAATCAGAATGACGGTTCCCAATCACAATGTTTCATTTCCTTTAACACATATGAATAATACTGTTACGTGGTTGTTCATCTTTCAAATGTAGGAAAAATGCTTTAATGCAATCATGTTTTTCGGAAATGAAATCAAAATTTAATATGAAACTATATAGTAAATACATCAGAAGTATTTTTAATAAGAAACATAATCAACATTAGCGTAGAAATCCAATATAACAGTGCTTCTCAAACTTTCAATATTCACGACCCCAAATTCAATCATCATTTTCATCGCACCCCCTACCCCCCTCCATACAATAACAATGTATTGAATTCAATAATACTATACTTTGACACTAAAGATACAATACGAATTTAATCTCTTATGTGCCATCGACGTATATAAACGCCAAAGCATTAATTTTCTGGACGTATATATACGTCTTTCCGATGTACGATCTTTTCTGCGGACTGCTATCCATACAATTATTCCGAAGGCTTTGGAATGCAATTAAAGGACCTTGACTGTTTTTGCGAAGGATTTGCTTATTAATTCCTCTCCTATCCTCCTCTCGCCCCCTAAAAAAACAAATTACTCGAGTCAACGTGGTAAACGGTGGCATTGGGGAGCGAATTGCGTAACTTTTAATCCGCAGTTAAGGATTTAATTATAAACCGTACAAAAATTATCAAGATAAGTGTTAATACAAGCCCATGGGGTCACTGGTAATTATCACACTTGTTCTTAACTTAGTATTTTTAAATTAATAATATAAAATGCATTGTACAGTACTGATACATTTATAAGTGTATTATATCCGTGTAAATGTGTATTTTATAATTTATTATATCAGAAAGCATTTTGTTTGCTTACTTTCAGTAAATTAATAATTTTTTGAATAATCTTTCGACTTTTCAGTAGGCTCTCGCCCCCCCCCCGTGCAGTTTTCACGCCCCCCAAGTGAGGCACACCCCACAGTTTGAGAAACACTGCATTATAACATAAATTCAAGGTTTACACAAAGATAAAACATATTAATACAAATCCGTAATCACAATATAGCGTAAGGTAAATGAAATATAGTGTCACGGTCAAGTTTTTACACATTATCTTTGCTTTCCTACGATGCCCTGTTATAGGTTGGGAGGAACATCTACCGCGAGTTTCTAAAACTATTTTGTCAAAAAAATCATCCTAAGATCTTCAAGAATTGTCTAGATATGTATCTATTTTCTTCTTCAAATTTGGAAACCAAAATTGTCGCAAAGTTTACTCCTATTTGCTTAACTTTTTGAAAAATTATTCTTTCTTCACCAACAAATCAGCTTTCCTGCCACAAAACCCTTTCGGCAGGGAAATGAATTAGGTTCAAACTTTACGTAACAATGTTTTATTTGTAGTAATTATATGCTAGCTCAAATAAGAGTTTGGGTAAATTATTTGTACAAGAATCTTGTGATTATTTTATGTGATCTTATTTTTTTTTTACTTAATAACTAAGCATTTATTTTAATAAAAATACTTAATTTATTAATACCATTCCGTATATATTATGTTTATTATACTTATATGTTATCTTTGCATTTATATAGTTATTTCTTATTGTATTTTTATCAATAGTTATCATTTTACATTATATTATCTTATTTATACTGAATCAATCTATCATTTCGCCTACGTTCTACAAATTTGCGAATTATTTGCCTTAATTATTGACTGATTTGCAATTAATAGTTCAAATTAACTAATTAATTTATTGTTTAAGTTACAAAAGATATATTCTTTTTCACTGGTCATTTTGCCTTTTTGATTTTACATTTTTTTTTATATTCCACAAAAAAAATAATGTTTTGTATCAAAGCATACATCTAAATTCTAAGAAAATTATTTGATAGGTTTTGTTTTTATTAAATGAACAAATAATTACTGATAAACATTTATAATTAACGTCTGAATAAAAAATTAAATTTGTTTTTTATTTGGATTTTTAATTTCTTTTAAGATTTTATTCGTTTGTACAGTTTGAAATAAAAACCAATCTCATAAGTTGCTTGACCTAAAAACCAATTCTGTTTTTTCTTTAAATTGTTATTTGAAAGTGTTAAGAACTGTTTATTTTAACTATTTAACTGAAAAATAAATAATACGTATTTCTTTAGAATTTAATATATTACATCTTAAACCAGTGCTTCTCAAGCTTTCAATATTTGCGACCCAATATTCAATCATAATTCTCTTCGCGCCTTCCTTCCATACAATAACAATGTATTGAATTCAATAACAATACACTTTGACGCTAAAGGGAAGCTTCTCAAAATTTCAATGCTTGCTATCCAATTTTTAGTCATAATTTTCTTCACCCCCTCCCTCATACAAACAATAACAATGTACTGAATTCAATAATAATGTACTTTAACGTATATCTACAATATATATACGAATTTAATTACAAACCGTACAAATTATCAAGATAAGAATTAAATTTTTTATATAATTTTATATATGACAAGTCCATGCGGTTACCGGTAATTGTTAAACTTGTTCTTAACTTAGTATTGTTAAAGTAATTATCAGATACAGTGTGCAGTACTGATACATTTATTAATATATTATATTAGTGTATAAGTTCGAATTTTATTTTTTATTATGTCAGAATGTATATATTTTGTTTTCCTTCCTTTCGGTAAATTAACACTATTTTTAAATAATGTTTTATTTTCAACTTTTTGATATGCTCGCCTCCCCATGAGGGATTATCACGCCCCCTAGGAGGGCGTGCCCCACAGTTTGAGAAACGCTGTCTTAAACCAAATATTTGCAACAATTATAGCTAAAATAATATGACGTCACCGTGAGAAAACTCAACACCAAACGCAATGAAATTTACTTTCTTCTACAAAATGTAACAGATAGGGGAAAAAATTCAAATCTGCATGACAATTAGATTAGAAGCGTATAAAACTTCTTTTTTAACTTCACGGCAATAATCAAGCGTGAAATTGCGAAATTAACTGTTTCTATAATTTTTTTACGTTAAATAGTAGCTTTTTTCCTCTGTATATAATTTGAGCATTACATGTCTTTGATGCAATTTATGAATCATGCATAACTACCTAATTCCATCGCATGCTCTGCCAGACATCCGATTGATTTTCTTTTAATTGACACAATTAACCTTTTTCCTTAGTTTTGGTCATTGAACTAAAAAATTTCACTTCTATTTGTATATTGTGTCTCGTGCCTATAATTTTATAATGCAAATATTACCGTAAAATCCGGAGTATAACGCCCACCTATACTTTTTCAAGCTGCAATTTTGATTTTAAGGTATATTCGCTGTATAACGCGTACCCCCGTTTTTACGAAATAACCTGCAATGTATGTTAGCAATGCTCTTGTGTTTTTAAGTCATTTATTCGAGATATTATCCCAAGCTTTTGAAAAAACAGTATACTTCTAGAACTATAACCCTTTAAATTCATAAGGTATGACATTTCTTTTAAATAAACAGTATTCCGATCTTTGTAGAAGTCTTTTAGTAGAAGTTTTTTTTTTATGCAAATCTTTTTTTTTAGTTTTGAAGCTATCATTTTCATATAACATGCATCCGTAAATTTCGATCTTATTTTTGTGTTAAAAGAGTGCCCGTTATACACCGGCTTTTAGGGCGATCAGTTATTAATAAAAACATTTATCCTTTACTTTTAATTAAACTCGAGTTCCAGCATGCTATTGTATACGCTAGTTACATACATTCATCATAGTACATTTTATTTAACTGGATGTAAAAAAGTTCAACTTTTTTCTGTAAGCTATTATAGTAAAATCTAAGCGAAAGGAATTATTATTTAGAAAGAAACAACAAATATAAAATTCACTAATTGAAGGTGTATAGAAAAATTTTCGCGTTCTAGGAAAGCTGTAGGCTTTTTTCTGGTTATACAGTCAAACTCTGATTTAACGAACCCTTATCTAATGAATTTCACAATATGACGAATTTTTTTCTTTTTCCGATTGAAATGAAGGCAAAAAACCCTGTTTAACGAATAATAAACCTCAAATCAACGAATTATTATTATTTTTTTAATTTTATTGGTTTGAATCAGAAAAGATCGGATTTTTTTCCAAATAATATCAATTTTGTCCAAAACAGAAAGAGGATTTTTCTTGCAAATAGCAAATTTTGACAGGAAAGGGGGCAGACCATTATTAAGGTATCCGACTACGTTCGGAATCATGATTTTAAAAAAGCGCATAAATGTATAACTTTCATGATATTTAGTGTCACTTAGATTAGAATACATGTATAAAATTGTTTTAAGGACATTATGACAAAACAAATTATTTAAACACAATATTTTGGCAAAAAATTAACTTAGAATAACCTTTTTTCAAAATGATCTTCTTTTATAAAAAATGCTCCTATTGTATTAATATTTTGCCTGTATATAGCTCAAACCTCTGTACAGAGGCTCAACTATGATTTTTGAAAAATCTACATTATTTTCAGAGTTACAACCATTTGAAATAATTATCGGCGTATTTTCTTAAAATTTCTTCCTTCTGTTTTCGTAAAACATGGATAAACCGACTTCCAAGTTATGCATTTCAAAAATTCTAGTTGAGCCTCTGTACATAGGTCTGAGCTGAATACAGGCAAAATATTATTATAATAGAAGCATTTTTCACAAAAGGAGAACATTTTGAAAAAAGATTATTCTAAGTTAATTTTTTGCAAAAATATTGTATTTAAATAAATATTTTTGTCAAAATGTCCTTAAAACAATTTTATACATGTATTCTAATATAAGTGACACTAAATATCATAAATATTATCCATTTATACGCTTTTGCAACATCACGGTTCCGAACGTAGTCGGATACTTTAAACTTTGGAAATGCAGATGAGTCATGAGTGCAACTTATGGGAGTTGAGAATATAACAGGAAACTCCTGTCTTATCTAATCCCACCACGCAAGGGGTATCTTTTTAAAGATTTTAACGACTATGTTGTATTTGATGATGAACTGCCTACCTGTGCAACGGAAGCTCAGGAAATTTTTGATTTTTCAGAGTTAATGAATAGCGGTTCTGACACAGAAATTGACAAGGAAACTTATCAAAACTATTACATTTTCTAACGCTTTACATTGTATGGGAGCTGTGATAACACACCTCATGCGGCAGGATGTAAATGATGCAGTATTTTAATCTGTGCTAAAAAAAATCGAAAAAAGAACTCTCAAAAAGATTGTTAAACATCTGTTAGTTAGTATTTTAAAAGCTCCAATGAACTGGTGCGTAATAATTCGCTAATAGTATTTTTAGCTGTTGAATAAAAAGTGAATAATATCTATCTATGATGTTTTCTGTGTAGTCTGCAATAGAATTTCTGAAAGTAAAGTGCGAAAAATTCGTATTTTGTTTGAACCCCGATATAACAAATAATCCCGATTTAATGAACAAAATGTTCGGTCCCGATGAATTCGTTAAATCGTGGTGGTTGGACTGTATATATTATATTGAATTTTTCATAAAGATTTTTAATGTGTCGCCCTTTATTGGGACAGCAGCATTAAGGTAATACTGTGATAAAGCTTTTTTAAAGAAATATTTTTATCAGTAAGCAAATTCAAACTTTGTTGAAAATGACTGAAATAAACTAAATCACAATTAAGTTCGTTTGATTGTAGAAAACTTCCTCTCTTGAGCTTAGAGATCTTTTTTTATCAGAATCAACACATCTCATATTATTGTACTCAATAATGAAGCCAATATACCACACATAATATCTCCATTGTCTTCTAAGAGAAGAACACATCGACAAAGTAGAAAGTGATTAAAAAAGAAAATATACGAGAAAAATAAATGAAAATATCATAGATATTTTATATTAAATATAACAACAACGTATTCGCTTTCAAGCATCGGTAGCGCCGTAGGTAGCACGTCAGTCTCACAACCTTTCACCAGAGAACTCTGATGGTCGTGAGTTCGATCCTCACCCGGGGCAGTACTTGTATTATTTTTATTTCAAAAATTATTAGTTATACAGGAAATTAAGCTCAAAGGGAAATTTTTAAAACATCACAGTCTCATAGATATTTACGTTTTCGATATTTTTCATTACATTTCAATTATGTGATTTAGCACGAAGGGTTTGCTTTAAATGTTAATAACACAAAACGTTATTATAAAGAGGATGGAAATTAAACACGTACATATTTGTATTGATCTATCTGACTAATATAACCACGTGCAGCTTCTTACGGACTCTTTGGGGGTCGTAGTCCTGGTCGCGAACATACGACTGACGTAGTCGAGTCAGTTCAAAACCTTGTGCCACTGAAAGCCCACCGTGTAGAAAGCCGATGCACGTTTAATCTATCCAGGCTCAAAGCTCTCCCATTGACGTGGTGTGGAATTTTAAAAAGGGAATTGCCAACTTCTCTAGACCGATATTTAACCCTTTAAAAGTCAAGTTATTTTGATAATTTGGGTACATAAATTGTCAAATATTTTTATGGCAAAAATCAAATGTTTTGCACAAAATAAAATATACTTAGTAGTTTTAAAAATGGATATTTTTAATGGCATGCATAAGACTTTTTAGGTTTTGAGCAACTGCATATTCGCTTGAGGTGACTACCATTCAGCGTGGCAGTGGTAAAGTTCGTTTTTAAAAAAGCATTATTTTCGAGAAAAAAAAAATAAATAAAATAAAAAAATAAATAAAAAAAATGAATACCTATATTAATAGTCTTGTAAATCAGTCTTATGTGGTAAAATTGGAAAAACTTTTCCTAATATAAACTAAGTCCACAATCCTTACACCAGAATCGTGTTTCCTTCCTTATATTTTTTCCATTTTTACATCCTTTTTTGAACAACAAACTTTGCACTGTCTTGCAGATTCATGTTTCTCACGAATAGAAGGAATATGGTATCTAAAATGTCGTTCAGTAAGATGGGCAGGGTTATCTACTACAGCTAGTCTCCCAGGATTCTTCTTTCCAGAAGCTGCATCATCATATTTGTAAGAAAAACTCTTCTACAACTTGAAATTCTAAAAATGTTATGACTTTCCCAGCTACATTTTTACCGAGCAGAAATGAGTTCCAGAGTACCTTGTCTAGTAAACGTAGAAATATCTTCATATATATATATATATATTGGAGTGTTTTCAGATTGTTCGGATTTAAGTATATTTCCTGATCAAAGCAGTCTACACATCCATAGTTAGATAATAGTGAAAAACAATCTTTGATTTGAGTATACCTTCATTTATTTTATTGCTGAGGTTGGGCATGGAAGTATAATGAATACTACTAATCAAACATCCTCTACTGCACTGGGCCTAAATTAACTTTTCCCGATATGGATTCGGGTTTGATAAAGAGATGAAGCCGAAATAAACTTCTCCTGGTATGTATTCGGATATAACAATGAGAGCACTAAAAAAAATTACCCCGTATAATACTCGGGCGTGACATTTTGGAGCATTAGTGCCGTGCCCGAGATTATCTCGGGCATGACACTTAATAGGTAAATTTATGAGGTCCGTCGCCGATAAACTTCGTGTTCCTTCCATGTGCGAAATTCATTTATTATCAAATATATACAGTGAAAATCGCTTAACGCGA
>BMAV01003836.1:103813-114170 GCA_019973955.1 Trichonephila inaurata madagascariensis | reverse complement strand
CCAAACTTGTTGAAAAACCATTTTGATCGCTGGCGTGCCCAAAATATTGTGTCACGTGCCATTCATGGCACGCGTGACACTGGTTCGCCACCCCTGTTCTAGGGTGAGATATGCTGCCATCTAGTTTCCAATTTCTAGGTTACTGCTTATGCTTGTAATTTTGGAGCTCTTTTGAAATCAAATTTAAGGTATTTGATTTGAATATCTGTTTTCCTGTTGGGGACAGTTATTTGTTTTTACACTCGTTAGTGCTAGTTATGATTCGAGGGAGAGGAGGTCATCGCAATGAAGATAGTTTACAAAAATGAGCTTTGTAAGCCTGAACAGGAGTGTAGCTATCACTGTATCAATGATACTGGATTCTCGAACTACATGAGTCCCAACTTGTGTAATATTTTGACACTTTCAAATACGTTTCATTTAAGCGATCATTTTTATTTATTTCCTAAAACGGGACCCTAAGGAATTTTGATAGGAATTAGTTACACCAGTGAAGCAGAATGATCAATACATTACAACTTCTAATTTGTATTAAAAACATTACGTATACATACAAAAAAATGCCAAGATTATGGAAATCAGTTTAAAAAAAACTTCCTAAATAAAAAACTAAATATAAATTTCTTTTCCTATAAAAGAGAAAGGGTTCAATAAAGTCACGAAACAATGTAAATAAAATTCTAACATGATCTAAACAAATCATCAAATTGTTACAAAATAACAACAGTTTTTATTTATTAAAACGTTTTTTTGCATTAAGTTTACTTTTAAGTAATTTAGCTTTATGTGTTTAAATTTCATTTTACCCAACTTAAAATATCAAAAAAAAACATTTTGGTGACGAGAATAGATAAAGAATAGGTACAAAATAAGCCAATAAAAAGACACATTTTTTTTATTTAGGTTTCTTATAATTTTAAAACTTTGCTTATTGCATAAAGAAAAATATAAATAAAATATTCAAACTTTTTTAAAAATATTTACAAAAAAAGGTTATTTAAAAAACCTTTGTTTAACTGCCCAAAATAGTTTTAAAAATTGATAACTTTTCATTCCTTGATCTTTCCCTTATAGGTAAAAAAAAACATAAAAATATTCTTAAAATTGTTTTTCTTTTACCTACAACAAGAAATGAATTATTTATTTCACAGACGATACTGATCGTCTCAACACAGACGGTTTATTGTTCGCAACAGCTTTGAGATTTTTTCTTCTTCAAAAAATAAAGGTTTATATTTCTCACAGAGTCGACAGCTTAATTCTTTTTGCTAAAAGTTATGTTTTCAAAGCAAGCTCAAGCAATCAACAATAGATTGCATTTGTGAAGAGATTTCACCTTTTGTCGAAACTATTCATCCGTGCAGTTGTTTGGCGTGTGACCTTGATGAGTGTTTAAAAGCAGTCATACGTAAAAATTAAACCCTTTAACATCCAATTTCCAACACTTCCAAAGGACGTCAACCTCAAGGCATGTACATTTTAACATCCGTAATAATTGTTCTGTAAAGTTTATAAAAACATTCCAAAAGTAAAAAGGAAAATGTATATTTAAACTTCAATTTTTATTTTTTTTTTGGATTTCGATAAATCTCTTTTACAAATCGTCTGTGGATTTATAAACTGATATTCGAAGGACATTTAATTTTTAATAGGAAGTTTAAAAATAAATAAATAAAAGTACAATATTTTTTTTTAAAATACGATCTATATTTATACATTACTTTTTCGACATTGCTTTTGGAGAATTAAAAACAAAAAATATTACTAATATAAAAGTAGAAATAACATAATTTTCTTTCTTACCACAATGGAGTAGAAATGATCATGATTTGAAAGAGTCTAAAAAAATTACGTTTAAAATTATATTAGGTAGTTTTTAAAAATTATTTATTTTCAACAGTTTCACTCTGTATAACAATGTATCATAGCTTACTTTCATATATTTTCGTATGAGAGTTTTCCCGTTGGTAAAAAACTTAACCAGTCAAACTTTACGAAGAATTTTGAATCTGAATGTACGGAAAATTCGAATAATTAACGTATGAAGTATTTCCTTACATTTGGTAAATAAAAGATTTAGTCACACAGAGCATAAAAATTTAAACTGCTCTTTTCGCATACCTGTCAATAGTGTTAGTGTGTGTTTATTAATGTCGCACTATTAAGCAACACTTTTGGCGATGGGTTTCGTAATTTAGAACCACGTTCACGGGACGAAAACGATACCTGAGTGGGCACTTTTCTTTCCAAACTACCACATCACGCTAGGACTTAGAGCCACTACAGATTTAACGTGCATGAGCCCTTTGTAGCTTCGGCTCATTAACAGAACTCGCGCCCCTCTATTGGTTGACTTCCCGGTACATTGTGTCTCTATAAAAAAGCATCGATGGTTTGCCCTTTACGCCGGAGGCATAACACATGCGAACTGTTTAGGAGAATGGCTTTGTAGTCATTACTCTTTTATTTACTTCCTGACTTACGGATGCTTGTTAGTCCGAACACACAGTAGACGAGACATAGACTTTTTGTGTTGCCCCCTTGACCAAGCCAATCTGAAGAGAAAGTTCTGGGGCCAAGGAGTGTCGCAGAAGCAACCCTCGGCGGAAAAGTATTGCCGGGACGAATTATGGCCCCAGATGCTGGACAAGCCTTTGTCGCGGGGAAGATCGGGAAGAACCAGGCCATTGTACAGTTCACACCAGTGGTGTGCAAATGAAGTCCAGGGAGCTGCGTGTGAAATTTGTGGCCCGCCAATGAGAGGTGACCCTCTCCTGGAGTTTGAAAAGGGTCAATTCGGAAGGAGAAGGGGTAAAAAGACTCCTTCTCCCGTTTCCTGATCTTGATGGACAAAAAAAAATTGTGGGGAGAACGCCAACAGTACAAATAAACGGTGGTACTCCAATTCTGGATTGCGATGCCTGACGATTGAAAGCGGAGTAAAAAAGCGGCACAACGGCTTGGTGGCCCTGACGATACTTAGGCACGGAACTTTAGTTTTCTTCTTTCCAGCGAGCAAGGGAATGATTTAGACTTTGATTGCAATATTATTATTTAAATTAAGATATTATTTACTTAGACGAGAAATAAAGCGATTTTTATTGATTAGCTGACTGTAAACGCTACCCTGTCACGACGTCACACACTCTACATGGCGGGTCTTCATTGGTACTAGGTTCGAACTCATGACACGCCGGTTACGGATCCGGGACCATGACCACTAGGCTACCACGCCCACATAACAGACAAATAACTTGAACCAAACTCAACACACATTTCCAGACAGAAAGATTTTCAATTTTCACACAAATTTATGACTTTGTAATTTATATTTCTGTTTATTGTGTATGTACTGTATCTTTAAAAACTATAAACATTCCATAAATACGCAATTTTCAACTTTAATATGATTTATCAAAACCCTTTTAGCATTACAATATAGGAGACAAAATACGGAAAACATTTTATACCAGGAAAAATGGACTGATTCCAGCAGAAATGAGTTGTAATACAAAATATTCTGTTCTCTCTATAAGGGATACAGCTCAGTCAGTATATAATAATATATTACATTTGCCTCAAAAATTGTTCGGGTTCTTATTTTTACCCTGGCCTTCTAACACTGAATAATCGAAATTAAACAATCCTAACCAAAAACACATGATGCCACCTCATCTCCAACCCATCCAATCGTCTGGTTCTTTTCTTCCTAGTCAAGAGCGGGCGCTGCATCCCTTTCAGTATGGTAGGGGGATGTCTAAGCCCTCTTCCGTGCCCTGGAATGGGGAGGGGGGCTAGCAGTGAAATAATGGCCTTTCAGGAGGCAATTAGCATCCTCCCCTCTAAGAAGGGGGAAGAGACTCATTTCGAAATTCGTGATTTCCCCGACGCATCTTCCCGAAGGAATGCGAAATGAAGGAATCGGGTGGATGCGCGCAGAAGAGCTGGTTTGGAAACGTTAAATCTTGGGTGATGACTTATTTATTCTAATTAGTAGTGTAATTTCGAATTCGGTTGGCAGTTGGTAAGGGTGGTAAAGATGTTGTTTGATCAGATTTGGTGCTTGCCATCTTATCAGACTGATTGATATAAGTGTTCCAGTTGAGGAAAATTAGAATTTCTCGTTTATTCGTTGGCGTTCGTTTCAATTCTGTATGGTCTACTACAGTAGTCTTCAAAGTGTGTTTCGCGGAGCCCCGGGTTTCAGCGAGTCAAAATGGTTCGAAAGAAAAATTAAAAATGTGTGAACAAAATAGAGTCACATTTTCTATGAAGCTTGTGTGACCATGAGTGTATAAAAACCGTATCACACGTACACGTTTCGAGCGATTTTTCATCCAAATCTGTGCAATATTTACTCAGTTACTATAGCAACGGCTTTCGAACAACTTTTTGCTAGTGAGCTCAAAATGTTGTTCCAAATAAAAGTTACTTGAAATTCCAGCCAAAGGAGTTCTTCGGTGCCCTGCGTCATAAACAAGATGGCGGCGTCGATTTCATCAAACGCATCAGATACGGCGTATAATATTTTAATGGTGCATAATATTTTAACGGCGTATAATATTTTAAATAGAATGGTGCTCCATTTCTGTTTACGCCCATCAACAAAAGCGCGAGCGAAATAAAAGAAATAATTTTGGACGTTCGTTTGCCGAAGCAGAAAAATCGGCGAGTAGTTTTTCAATGTGGAGATAGAGCGTGGCTGACGTCAGAGTATGTCCTTTTGTTTAGGGCAACCCTTCACCCTCAGATAGGACGAAAAATTGGTCCAAAAGGTTGCACCAAAAATGTACGTGTGGTACGGCCTTAAGGCAGTGTTTCCCTAGAAAGAGTCACCCATCCCACAAGGGACTGCTTAAAAAAATGCGATTCAGGACAGCCTTTACTGCAATTTTTACTTCTTTGAGTACGCGAGTTCAGGATCCATTACAAGAAGTATACTATGATAGAGATTAGCCTCAACAAAAAATGATAAAAAGCACTTTCGAGTTTTTTGAATTGCTTAAGGCTGTTTTCACCGAATATGAGAGCTTGAATTAAATGCGAAGCACATTTCCAGACAAAAAAATGCCTCAATTTTCTTGTCAATTAGCAACATTGTAATTGATACATTTGTTTATAATAAAGTGTTTTTAAAATTTATAAATAATTTATTTTTCCTTAAGGGAATAGCTAATTTAACATTATAGTATATGAAAAGAAATTCGAAACACATCGCCCGCCAGTACGTAAGTTGCGGCCCGCCGACTCTTTTTAAAAAATTTTTAAAAATCAGGTTTTTAAAGTTTTTTTCATTTTTAAATTTATTTGAGGGGAAATTTATATATATTTATATAAATATACACTATATTTGCCTGTTACCTGTTCTTGTTTTAAAATAAATCCTTTTTGATAATAGAAATGTCCGTTAGCTTAAAATTGGTTTATATTTTATCAAACAGAAACATATATTCCGAATGACAGGTAATTATGGTTGATTCCAAAATCGAATCCATGACAAGCCAAAAAGATAAGAACTCCTTTATATCAAAACAGCAAGAGGCCGAGTGTTCATGATCACGAATTCCGGACCGGCGAATCATGAGTTGGAGTGCTGGTACCACTTAAGTCCCGCCAAGTAAGTAGAGTTAGTAATGCATGTTAAATTTGTCGGGCTCAAAGTCCTTCCATTGGCGAGTGAGTGAATATTAACGTCGCATTGTTAAGCTACAAGAGGACTTTTGGCGACGGACCTCGTACTTTTGAACCATGGTCAAGCAACGAGGACGACACCTGAGCTGGCAACCCCCCGCTTTCCTAAGTACCACACCAACGGGGCCATTGGTGAAGTGTGAATAAGAAATTAATAAGAAACAAAAACTGTAACCATTACCTTCATTAAGAATGCAATTCAGGTAATTTGTTCCAATCTGTAATTTTAATCGTGATCATTGTTTTATATTTCTAAATTTTATTTGCTTATCGTTTTCACCAAAATTTTGATTCAAAAATCATAATTCGGTATGGAATATTTTAAGTAAGTATAACAATAAAATAAATCGAATATTAGACACTATGGCTTGATATTTCCCCAAAATAAACTAAACGTTCTAAGTTTAAAAAATAATAACGATTTTTTTCTTTAATAGCAGTTTCATGCAAGATCTGAAGCAATTTCAGGGGAAAACCTAATAAAAAAAAGTAAAGTAAAAAAAAAAGAAGCATAAATTGAATTATTTTTCTTTCAAACATTCTTTCATATAAATGTGTTTTTTAATAAAACATTTTCATTCGACGGAGTGGAGTAAAAAAAAAAAGATTTAATCTAACTTTAGTCGCGCAAACACGCATTTACTCTAATTACTATTTTCTTCGCCAAACCTTAATTGAAAAGCTCTCCAACTTTCGAATTACGTAAAAATAATTTTCAACTTTAATGGCTGTGAGCGAAATTATAATCGCTCGTAAAGAAATATATTGCCAGATTTCTCTTAAAAAAATCCATAAAAATGACGCCATTAACGATGGGAAATTTAAAATCGTTTGGCAAAAAGAATTCGCAAAGAAAGCGAACGTTCTCATTTGACGCCAATTTAGAATTTTTAGAAGCGAATATGTCTTTTATTTCTGTTCTTTGTGCATTAATAAAAACTGCTTTTTCAAGAAGATCAAGGAATTTTAATGTGATATTCTTTTATGCCAGCAATTATTACAAAACAATGCATAATCGTAAGGTTTGATTTAAAATACAACAGAAACCTGAATTCTAAAGAATTCGTGAAAGAATCATTTATATTCCTTTTAAATAGTAAAAAAATAAACGTAATCCCTCAAAGTTTTTTTAAAAAAAATTTCTTTAATAAATTCAAATTTTTCCCCTAAATTACGCAGTATTTCAGCTCTTTTTTAAAATTTATTATTCACAATTTTCCCCAAACAATCCGGTTTATCTGAAATATGATATAATTTTAGGAATCTCTTTTTACGTTTCCATTTTGCAGTTCATTCTTCTTTTTGGATAAATGCTATAGCCACAGAATAAATAATTATGCTGATAATTATTTTAAATTGCGAAAATAAAGTAAACTATTGCATTTCAAATTGATTCATTCTTTTTATACATTTAAAAAAGCATTTTTTTTTGCGCATACGGTGATATTAAGAATTTTTAACTACAAAATTACGTCATATTAAGCAATACTTTCTAGAAAAAAAATAACAATAAATAATTATATTCCATAATCAAAATAACAAAAAGTAAAAAAATGAAATTATTTGAAAAAAAAAGGACTTTGTGCTTAGTTTAAACTAGTATATCAAGAAAAAAAATTTAAATATATAGTTTCATTTTTTTATTAATGTTTAATACGTAATCCTTTGTTTCAAAGACTTCTTTGAAGTTCTGAGATATCGTTTCCCGTAATTCTCTTTTGTTAATAACACACAAAATAGTACACTAAGAAGAGGTTCATGCATTTTTGGAAAATTTTTACCTAGTAATGTAGAATTTCTCTTAAAATGTCCCGTCTTACGTCAAACGATCGAATTCATTTTTCTTGTTCAAATTCATATTTCTTATTCTAATCGAATTTATTTTTCTTGTAAGAATTTATATTTCTTATACTTATCCAATTAATTTTTCTCAGTCGACTTTTTTTTTTGATTACATATATAAATAAACTCCGATTATGTTTCCGTTGTCTTATGGAATATTTATAAAGTGGAAAGAGATCCCAAAGTATATTTCAAGAAAACCAAACTACAAATAAACTATTCTCGAAATAAAAATGTTTATCTCGTAACTATCGTAAAATTCTTAACAATTTGATTACATTTCAATTCTTTCTCGAATTTCTCCTTATTACGTATAAATTATTATAATGCATCAATGGATTGATAAAAAATTTATTTCATTTTTGTATTTTACTCTAGTACAATACGAATTACGAGACAAATTTATCATGGTTATAATATATTTTTGAAAATTCATTATTGATAACAGCAGGCATTTGAAAATTGATCAAATACAATTTATTGGCGGTTAAAATAACACCTCTTTGGTACCTAAAAAGTTGAATAACAATAATTACAAATATATCTTACTAAAAATGTTCTTTTCTTTTAAAGTATTTAAAAGAATTATTACGATTTGAAAAAAAGTTTCATAACGAATTTGCTACTAAGAAATACATAACGTAAACAAGTAGCAAAGTGTAGTTAAAAGTATTAATTATTTAAAATTAAAAAGAAGTGCAAATATATATTTTTCTACGAGTTATATGCTACAACTAAAACTAGAAAAAAAAATTTTGCTTAGATGATATTTTATTTCGAAAGACTTCTTGTCAATTTAAACAGAAACAAATAATTAAAACGCAAAATTAATTTTATTAATATACCTTCTTTAATATTGCTAAAAAAAATATTGCTTTTCAGTATTTCAAGTCATCAAAAATCTTTAAGTCTGTAAAATTTATAGAATATCCTAATTTATATACAGAGAGAGTTTTTATAAGATATAAGACAAATTCATCCAATTTCTACGGGTTTTCCTATAAAAGTTTCAAAAATAAAAACTATAAAACTTTTATATGCAACAAGAATAAAAATTCGGAATATTGCAAAAGTAAGACTACAAAAAAAAAAAAAAAGGAATATCACGAAGTAAATTAATATTTTGTATAAATTTTTAAACGCGAAATACTACATCCTAGAATAATAATTATTATTTTGCGTTAAAAACCAAAGTTATATGGAAGAACACCAAACGATATTCCGCAAAGAAATAATGATATAAAAACCAAGACCACATAGATTAAAAAAAATCGTTTGTTTCTTAAACAGTAAACTTTTTCCTCCGTTTTTCAGAAGTACGTGTGGCATCGGGGGAAAAGAAATGAAGAACTGAGGCAATGACACCATATGGCCGATTCACAGAAGCTTCATAAGCTGCCGGTTTTCTTTTAAAAATAGCGATATTTTTAAGCTTTTGAAAACGCTTTATCCTGATGTTCTCGAACTTCGTTTCGATGCAAATTACTCGCATCGATTGAGCCGTTTCTTGCTCTGGAGGAGAATCGATGCACTGCATCTGTCACGTCGCTAATCCGACGTTCTTTGTCTGAATTTTAATTCGGAGACATTTTTTTTTTTATCGAGGTAAGAAACTGTTCCGCCCATTTTTTTTTTTTGCCTCGACATTCTAAAAAAGATCCATTCTTTTCCTTTCTAGTTGGTTTTATATACTAGTGTCATTAATATTTTTCTTAAATCGTAAATAATGAAATAAAAAGAACGTAGGAGAATTATTTTTATTGGATAATGGTAAAATATTTTTCATTGTTACTATGATAATAAAATGCTCAAAACTGCAATTTTCTTCATTTTTTAAAAATTTTAATTTTTGCTATACAAGGGCACGATAGCCTATTAATAAGTTCTTAAAATAATAATAATAGAGTTTATTATTTTTTTTATTTTGAATCATATGTATAAGCATGTAAATACACATTCTAAAATCCACTTAGCATCCAGAGTAAAGTCTAATTATGTGTTCCACGATACAAATACAGATTAAATAACTTAAAAAAGAAAGTTAAAGAACTTAATAATGTGGGAATTTAAAGTAATTAAAAAAATTACGTATTCAATAAATTTCTTAAGTCATACAAATCTTAAATTATGCGAACACAATGGGAGTACTTTTTTATAAATAGCATACTAAAACGTTATAAATGCTTTTTTAGGGATCAATACTCATAAATATTGATACATAACCAGCAATATTTAAAATACATTCTCTAAATTTTACAAAAGTAATAATTATGAGTTAAATTTTAGCATTTATTAAAAATTCTGTAAAGCAGTTAAAGAACAAAGTAATGAGCTTATGTCAATAAAAGTATTACTAAAATTAACTGCCAGCATTTATCTAGGGAATGTACTAAAATTTTGATATTTTATTAGAATATAAAAATTTTAGAGCTGATCGAATAAATATAAGAAATGTGATACATTTATGAGGCTTCTATCGAAGTAAAAGTCCATAACTGAAAAAAAAAATTCATATAGCAAGTATTATTTTAGTATATTCTCTAGAAAATAATATAAATATCAGATTGAAAAAGGTTCATACAAATACATTTATAATTTTTTGTGTTATCAGAATAACAACAATATATTTTGAAAAAATCTTAAAGACCAATTTTGGTAGATTAAAGACCTATCGCCGATTTTTCCACTTTTCGTAAAATTTATTGAACTTTGTTTCTATATAACGTAAAAAAATATGTTTTGTTAAATCAAAAAAAAAAAAAAAAAATTATATATTAAATAAAATAAAAAAAAAAAAAACCAAAAATATGCATTTTAATTGAAA
>BMAV01003836.1:56043-67016 GCA_019973955.1 Trichonephila inaurata madagascariensis | reverse complement strand
AACGAAAAGTGTCACAACGTCTCTGTAACAAAGGAGTCTGGAGAGAAGTCGCGCACATGGTGCAGGCAGGAAGCACTGGAGATAAGAAAACAGGGCAGGGGGGTTTCTACGAAGAAGAAATAAATAACTTTAGCCTCCCTTCCTCCCCACGAGGGCTGACAGATTTGTTCTTCCTACCCTCTTGTAAAAATTCAGTTAGGGAGGGGAGGCTCACACACACAATGGGTTAAAGTTACAACTAAGCGTAGGGATGTTTTGTTGGTTATAGCACTGAGAATTATCTTTACACTTCTGCAGTGTTAGATTGCTAGGGATAAGTGTGACGGAAGTGGTGGTTTGGAAAATTGCTTTAATAGCTGTCTTTGTGAAATGTTAAGAAATAGGAACTGAATTCAGAAATAAAAGTGTTCTAACCCAGGGGTGGTCAACCCCGAGCACCGCATTTGGCCCGCCTTGAATAATTTCGCGGTCCGCGAGATTCCTTACAACTTTCCAAAATACTACTATTTTGTACAATACTTTTGTTTGTAGTGGGTTTTTTTTTTAACAAATAAATCCCGTAACTGTTTCTATTTTATCACGTTGCTTCTTTTACTGCGAATCTTCTTTTTTTTGTCGAAAATAAAATGCATTAAGGACTCACAGGACTCTTAACAGATGTCCGTGGACTTGAAAAAGACATCCTTCTTCAAACCAATGAAACTTAGCAATAAAATGAAACAATAATTTAAAATTTTTACCGCAAGATAATCATATATATATACACATTATTTCTAAAAATTTCAGAGAATTTCAGAAGAAATTTAAAAAGTTATAAGGAAATAAAAATTGAAAAATTTTTCAAAATTATAAAAATTAGTATTTTACACCGCGCAGGATTCTGAAATACAAAACTGATCAAAATTTACAAAATTAATTTTATTTGGTATACAAATGCTCACTTTTGAAGTTATACACAGTTTTAAGAAATTTAGGGGGAAAAAATATTTTTTAAATACAATTATAACGAAAATTTAAAAATTTTTAGAAAAAAAATTAATTAAAATTCAAATAAACAAGATTTTATTAATTTTTTTTTTTTGAAAATTGATGTATAAGTTATGAAGAGCCTTATTTTGAACACGTGTATGAAATTTCAAATTGATACCGTAAATAGTTTCTGATAAAACCTGCGCGGAAGCTAAATTTTTTTGTTTTACGAAAAATCAGATCAAAGATAGGAAACAGATATGGTTTTCGTTTAATTTTCACTACTTGTTTCTTAATAACTTCGGAAGTTTTCATAGTATCAACACAATTTTGAAACCAAAATGCTCAGAAATATTGAGGCTGTAACATATATCTTTTTCAAAAAATTGAAAAATTTGCAATTTAAGAGTCCTTTGAGCCCTTAAACATAAATCGCGCTCAAACGTAACGGACGAAAACCTGCAACATCAATTACGATGCGCAAATGCACCCATTGAGATCGACTTGCAAAAACTAAGTGAAAGAGTTCAGAAACAAATATCTCAGTAATTAAAGTAAACATTGTTGGATCATTGTATTATTAATATTATATTATCTATATTTGTATACATGAATAACAATGAAAACAATATAATAACACGACATTCCGTTTTAAATTTTTCATTCCGATAAATATTTTAATGGGTCTAAATCAAATATAAAGATATGTATTTTTATATGCGGCCAGCGGGATTATAATGTTTTCCCAAAGTGGCCCACGAGGTCATTTGGGTTGGCCACCCCTGATCTAAGTTCTTATATTATTATTAAATTCTAGCTTCCAATCCCAGAAAGAGCAGCATATTTTAGAATAATAATCATTTTTATCCGCACTTTTAGATTTGCAACCATACTTTCTGAAATCCTATCAGCATCAAAGGATTTATTTTATTTACGTTTGACTTAAAGATATATATATCCTTATCAAAGATATCTAATTTTGTGATAAGTCTTTTTTGCAAACATCAAATTCAGATCTTATATATAGATCTTTATAATATCCGTTGAAGTACCAAGTTTTTAGAATCCATCCTTTGTCTTAATCATTTTTCCACTTTAACGATTAGAAGTACATTAGCAGGCATATTATCTAAGTAAAGCGCGGAAGACTTGATTTGTAGATGATTCCGCACTTTTCAACGGAATAAATCAGGTATTCCACAGTTTAGTAATGTTCTCATTAAAGCCAACATTGAAATATAATTTTGCTTTCTTACATGTCGATTAGACTTTTCATTCTTCTGTCAGTCTGCTCCAATGGGCAGAATTCATGACAGTCACGTGATAAACGTAATCTCGTGTTTCCGTTGAATTCAAAACTGACATTAGTTTTGTACTTATAAAATTTAGATATAATTTCAAGTTTGATATTTGGGTACGATTTCTAAGTATCAAAATACTTCATAAACTTTTCAAAAATAAAATTCTGATACTTTTACAGATACTTTTAAATCGTGTGCATTTGTTTACCTACGCGCGTTGTTAATGTCAATACAACTGTGCATTTTTTAAATAAAAATTTCTGTAAAAACACAAGAGTTGGCAACAGGAAAGCTGTGACTGTGATGTCACATGAATTTAGCCCATTGCTGTGGAAAGTAAGTTAAAACAAGTAATGCATAAAAAAAATAATGTCAATTCCAACTTAGGTCAACAAGAAAATTTTTTATTTTAGTTACTTTTTATTAAATAATTACTATTAATATAAATATGTATGTACACATATGACAGAATCACAATATTAAGTGACAAAACACTTTTTTAAATTAACATCAAAAACTTTTTAACCACATTAAATTTGTAATTACATTTTTTAATAAAAGTTGAATATAATGGGTAATGAATTTATCTTAAAACCAGTGTAAAAGGAATGCTGACGGCTTACTAGTATAATACTATTCAGGTTAAGTTAAATCTTCATCACAAACTTAACGAAAGCTGTTTTATCCAATGATGCTGCCATCTAGAGGAATAATATCGACTGAAATATATCTCTTAAACTATAACTAATTAATTAATAAATTTAATTAATGAATTAATATGTTTCAAAAACTGTATTAACATCAAATGACATTCACTACAAGTTTAAAAAAATGTATTTGAACTTAAGTGGAGGAATAAAAAGCATTTTGTAAGCAATTGAAAATTTGAATAAGATATATAAATATACAGGGTTATCAGAAATGAATGACCCGATTACAAAATTTAATAATTCCTAGATGAATAAACAGAAAATGATGATTAATATGTCATTGTGTAAAGATAAAATATGAAATTTTGAGTTTGTAACATTGTTTTTGTCAAATAGGGGGCAACAATGTTACAAATGAGAACAGAAGCGGAAATGGTGCCGCAGCGGGAGACGGCATTTTGTGTGCTCTCGTTTGCTAAAAGTCTGTCAGTAATCACAGTTCAGCGTGAATTTCGAAGAAAGTACTATAGAAATGCACCGACATCCAAGAAGATGGTATAAACAGTTCCAGGAAACTGGATGCCTGTGTAAAGGCAAAAGTCCAGGGCGACCAGGTTCGCAATGATATTATACGGGTAACTAAAAGGAATTCACGTTGAACATTTGTGAAAACAAATTTTATTTTACATCAAAAAACGTTACGTACGAAAAAAACTTCATATTGTATCTTTACAATGGCATCTTAATTATCATTTTCTGTTTATTCATCTCGGAATTATTAAAATATGTAATCGGACCTGTATATCAGGAGAGTGTGAACTAATAGTAGGAATTGAAAAAGAAAAGAAATGGATTTATAAAAACAAAGTAATATAACTTAATTATTTCAACTAATGCTAAATAAATATGATTACCACAACATTTGAGTTACTAACTAAATAACACAAATGTATTCGTACATTAAATGAGTTTTACACGAGGAGCAAAATAGCAATTAAGAACAGAAACCTTAAAAGGCTTTTATGAAAAAAGAGAAAAAATGATCTGTTAGCAAGTAGCGCTGAAAGTTATCTCACCCCAAACTGTCGAAAACAGTAAGTGGTATATAAAGAAAGAATAAAGTGTTTATTTTACTAGAAAGGAAACATTTTCCCAGCGGCTAACTTCAATCGCAACTTCCGTCAACGGTTAATTTACGATAGAAGTCGAAAAGCGCTCGTTTGAAATTTATCAGAAATAATTAGTTCTGGTAAACAAATCATTCGCCAAAAGAATTAAAAAGAATTGAAGTGAGAAGAGTAGAATTGTGAAATGGAATAGAAGGCCGAATTCGAGAAGCGCTATTAACGCTCCAGATGAAAGAAATAAATATATTTATCTTTTTCACAGAATTGTATTTTTTAAAAGAAAAATGAGCATGTGTCAGCAGAACGCTTTTAATGTTAAAAGCAATTAATTCGGAAAATTGTGTCGACGCCAAGCAATCTACATTACTATTTCTATTCAGAATTTGAGATAATTAGAAATTCCTATAAAATTTTTTATTATTTCTCTCCAAGTCACTTTCTTTGTAACGCCGATATTTTACAATTGAATTAAACTCGACAAAAGAATTGCAACCACGATCAAATTTTAAATCTCATGTGCACAATTCATTAAATTATGTTTTGATATTTTCATTTTATATATTGAACTAGCTGGTATACCCGTTCTTCACACGGGTGAATCGAAAAATTAAACAATACAAATAGAAGGATAAAGAATTTTTAGTGAGTTAATTTTACGTGAATTGCAAATTAAACATAATAAAAAGCCTTTTGCATATCTCAGCTGAACAAAAAATCATGTTAGTTAAATTTTAAATATGTAGAGGTAGGTCCTTGTTCTTATAGATTTCTTTTTGACGGATAAGATATTCAAAATAAATAGATATTAATTTACAAAATAAAAGGTATGAATAATTACTATTTTAATAGTATATACTGTTTATGTGTTTAAGATTTGTTCTATGTGGTTAAAAGTAAATTGAAAGAGAAATCTAACGAATTTTCCACTCAACGAACTTTTTTTCGGGATTTAGCGACTTCGTTAAATAGAGGTCTTACTGTATAATTCGGAAAAAGGATCAATTTTTTTAAATTCAGTAGGAGATGGAGACTGGGGATAGAAGGGGGAGGGGATAGCTAAGTTCTGATGAGGTGCATTTTGGTGTAAAGCATTCATTCAACAGCCCTCTTAGAGTGACGAAATTTTTAGAACATTTTTAATTTAGAATAGTATATTGGATTTTATTCTACTTGTATATAAAAAGTATAATACCACTATAAAAATTTAATTTTCATTGTATTTAATACTAATATCATGATGAAAATTTTTAAAAATAAGCCCAATTCTCGTTACAAAGGCATTTTTTTTTCTTTGATAAGAACTATAAATATAAAAGAAAGTGGTTCCTTTCTTTTTAATATTTTTAATTTTAAGCAGTTCTATTTTAATATTTGTTATAAAAATGTAATTAGTCGCATGTTATAAGAAACACGTTGGAGACCAGAACAGTGGGAATGACAACTGGCTCAACTGGCATAACCTGAGCAAAATAACTCTAACTAGAGAGTCTAATCCATTATAAATATTAAAAAAGTAAAAGTCGCCCATCCGGTATAGTGGTCAGTGACGCTGACTGCTGTGCCGTTGGGACTGGGTTCGAATCCCGGAGAAGACACGGATGTTTGTGAATTTATAGTGCCTTCGCGGCATGGGGGTACTTTAAATAGAGCCTTTGAGCAGCAAGTCCTCTCGTGAGGTTGGTGGAAGGGGAAGAGAGTTGGGAGGCCCCTGACTACCCTCAGGGTGTTCTCCCTCTAAATTAGGGTGAAACTGAGCTAAATCGTTCCGTCACCTGTATGGTGTTCAAAGCTACGGTTAACGGCGTCACTTAGCCTTTAGCCATGATGAATTTCGTGGGCCTTGATCTGGCCTTTGCCGATCAGGTGGCATTGGTAACAACAACATAACAAAAAAGTAAAACAGTATCTTACAAATGGATCCAATTAAGGAGAGAGGGTTTGTTAACGTCGCACTATAAAGCAACAAGAGGGCTTTTGGGAATGGACCTCTTCATTTTTAACCTCGGTCAAGTGACGAGGAAGACACCGGAGCAGTCACCATCTCCCCAAACCACGCCAATGGGAAGACCCTGAGTCTCAACGTGCGTTAGCCCCTCTACACGGCTGGTCTTCAGTGGCGCTAGGGCTCGAATTCTCATGACCTCTAGGTTGCCGTGGTTTCCTCCAATTAAGGAAAACTTTGTTACAATTTTATAAAATGATGTGGAGAAGCTTTTATTAATTTATAAATATATTAATTTAGTCAAATCTCTTCCCAAATGGATATTCTTATCCCTTGATGAGTATACTTGTATCTACTCCAGTGGCGTAACGGAGAACATTAGGGCTCCCCTGCACAGTCAGGTTTTGTGTCTCAAAACGGATTTTACAAAGGACACATATTTGGCGTCAGTCAGGCTTTGGGCCCTCTAGAATCCTGCGCTTCCCTCCCCCTGATGCGGGGGTGTACGTTAATCATGTAATATATTCCCTTAGCTAGCCTTGCTATAAATATAGTGAAAGTATATGTTTGATTTAAACATTTTGACTCATCAAAATAATATGCTACTTAAATATCGTATGGCAGTTGTCAGTGGTACACACCAGTAGCGCACACAGAAATTTTTCAAAGGGGGGGGGGGGGGCCAGGGTTGAAAGTCCACCATTCTTGTATCATGCTCCTTTTGATTTTGTCGATTTTCGGGAATAAAAAACTAATTATTGAATAACAAATTAGCATTAATGAATAAAATAAATCGTTAATAATAAATACTTAATTAAATTTTGCGTACTCTATACTTAGAATTATAATCAATCGGAAACAAATCAAGGGCTTTGGGAGAGGAGGTCAAGACCCCTACGACACCCACCTTGTGTGCGCCACTGGTGCACACAAAGGGCTGGGTGCGGAAGGCCGGATCTTCTCCATCGTTCTTGACTTTTTTTTCGATTGAGTATAGTTTTATGTATATAGTATGTAAAATAATTGGAGTATGATGCGAGAATGGTGGACTTCCGATGACCATCGACCATTCCCCTTCGAAAAATTACCGTGTGCGCCACTGATAGATAAAAAAGAGCAGGAAGCCGGTACCTCTCTCCCTCCCTCCCCCTCCCATGAGAAAATATTATTTACCTTACATTAGAAGCTTTGAGACTCAATATTTAGTAAAATGGTTGATTTATTTTTATGTTATAGCTTGCTATTCAGTTTTTTTCACACCATTAAACATTTATGAAAGTTCAGAATATTTAAAACATATGTTTTATTATGCTAATTTTTTTTTTATCAATTTGCAGGTACCAAACAATTCAATCAAATCATCTATCAATTTTTGAAAGGTAAAATTAAATGTTGAAGAAACAAATGTACCATAAAAACCCCCATTGAAATCCAGCAGCATAAAAAGAATAAACAAAATTGAGCTTTTGAAACGGTTCCTTAGAACAACTCAACTCAGCAAAGAAAAATAACACAAATCCTTGGAATTTAAATTATATGATTAAAATATTGTTTATATTATCACACCTGAATGATCTATCGGAAGTGAAGGTATTTCCAAAACAATACAAAACCGGAACAACTTCCTTTCTCTCTTTTCTTAACGTATCCTACTACGTTCGGAAACGTGATTTTAAAAAGGCGCATAAATGGATAATTTTCATGATATTTAGTGTCATTTAGATTAGAATGCATGTATAAAATTGTTTTAAGGACACATTTTGACAAAAAAAATTATTTAAATACAATATTTCGGCTAAAAAATAACTTAGAATAACCTTTTTTCAAAATGTTCTCCTTTTGTGAAAAATGCTTCTATTATAATAATATTTTGCCTGTATATAGCTCAGACCTCTGTACAGAGGCTCAACTATCATTTTTGAAAAATTCACATTATTTTCAGAGTTACAACCATTTGAAATATATATCAGCGTTTTTTTCTTAAAATTTCTTTCCTCTGTTGTCGTAAAACATGGATAAACCCACTTCTAAGTTATATTTTTCAAAAATTCTTGTTGAGCCTCTGTACAGAAGTCTGAGCTATAGACAGGCAAAATATTATTATAATAGAAGCATTTTTCACAAAAGGAGACTATTTTGAAAATGGGTCATTCTATGTTCATTTTTTGTCAAAATATTGTACTTAAATAATTTTTTACTGTGTAATACTATTCTTAAAACAATTTTATATACATTTTCTAATCTAAGTCACACTAAATATCATAAATAATATCCATTTATACGCTTTTGCAAAATCACGGTTCCGAAAGTAGTCGGATACCTTCAGCAAAAACAATTCGTGCATAAGAAAAACAGGAAGTTCCGCTGTGGCTTAGCTTCTAGCTTAAAGAAAACATTCATTCACACATCCAAATAAATTCAAGAACCACGAAAATTCCTCCAATCGGAAACGCGAGCAGATTTGTTTGTACTCTCAGCTGTCACTTACTTCACCACATCAGGGAGTCGCATCAGCAGTAAACAGAAAAAAGAACTTTTGTTTTGCTATTGAGAAGAACGTCACGATTCCATGTTCAATCAATCTTTTTTAATGGAAATTTGCTATTGGATGGCAATAGTTGTCAAGCAACCTGTCACGTGGGTAGAAACAAATGAGTTGATGAAAAGGACTAGCTTGGAACATAAACACATCTCAAGAAGTATTGACAAGTCATGAAAATCATTGATTGATATACACATAAAGATTCGATGCATGCATTGGGTTTTATCGCTCACGATTTTTTACGGCGTGATTTTGTTACGAGGTTCATGTATTTACGGCACTTGTAAGCAATGTTACTGATGTCTTTGATGGGGGTTTTGATAATTTTATGTAAACAATTTATCGGTGTTTTTAATTGTCATTTATATTTGTTTCACTGGCGTAGCCAGCTCTCAGGGGCCCTGTATTAAAACTCCTTGGGGACCCTTTTTTGAAAAATCAGAATTTTGTTAATGTGTGAGATTATTTATAACATTTTACTGCTTTTTTGCTTACATATGTTTGGGGCCCCTGTAGCCTGGGAGTTCCGTATCATTGATACGGCGGTAGCTACACTCCTGATTTGTTTTATAATGTTAATATCAGGGGCGTAACTACCGCTGTTTTAATGATACGGGGTCCCAACATATGTATCTAAAGTCCCACTAACAGGGCTCCCATATCTAAAAAAGGGCCCCGAACGAATTTTGATACAGGGCCCCTCACAGCTAGCTACGCCAGTGGTTAATATATATATATAATTTCTTTTTACAAAATTTTTTTCTAACAATATATAAATGGTTAGTATTTGCTGATTTTTTTCGTGAATTAATGTTTACACAACTTGAGAAAATTTTAATAATAGATTTACGTAAAGTTTTGATGGTGCTAAAATATAAAAATTAGCTTTACAAATTCAAGAGTTTATGAATTTATAGTTATTCAAACTATATTAGAGAATTTTACACAGGATATCTATTTATTTTGTAATTCTCTAAACAATATGGATCTATGTAAAGGGGTTGTAGATTAAGTTTCTTCTTTATACAACACATAGAACTGATAGCATTGCCTTGCAAAGAGTAACATAAGAATGAGAGAATGTAATTCTGAAATATTAGAGACTACAAGAAAGTAATTCTGAAATATTAGAGACTACAAGAAAGTAATTCTGAAATTAGAGACTTTGTGATGAGTTGAATATGGTACAAAATCATTTGTAAATAAACAAAACATTTTTTTTTTTTTGAATTGATAAATAGTTCTAAATAATTATATGTAATTTTCAAAATATATATACTTTCCGCATAAAAAAAATCTCTATTTTAACCTTTAGCAATTGATTTTCAAATATTTTACTTTGTTAATAATTAATAGCACAATAACTGCTTTTTCTTTTAACATTTTGTTAACACTAAAATAATATTATTTTTAAAAGATTTTAACATTTGAAGAAAAATAAAAAAAAAAATAATAAAAAAAAGAAAAGGACAAACAAAATAATTTATTTCCGGTAATAAATACGGAAAGAATTAAAAAGAGAAAAAAAGAAAACATACCATCTTGGGAGTTTGAGGAGAGATCTTCCTCCACTGGGGGTAAGGGGGGCGGCAATCTTCTTCGAGTCGTCGATGCCGCATCTCCACTGACCACCCACAAAAAACACACGGTAAAAATCCAATACTTTTCGAACATTTTCCCGACAGGCCGTAAAAAGTTGGGAAAAATGAAAATCACCCACTACCAAACAATAATCCAAAATGTCACACTCAATTACTGCTGTCAAACAGCCCCCGAAACCGCAAGCGATTCTCGACTCTACGGAAAGCGATAATATTCGAAGATGCTCCCGCTGAACAACCGAACCGGCGAACGGAATACTTAACACTAAACTAATCGGAGAAGGCTAGCAGAGAGAGACGAATTTCTTCTCCGAGAGTTAGAGGAGTAGGGTTGCCAGAGCTTGGTATTTAGCGTTTTTTGGCGAAGTCAGAAATTTTACTCGAGTTAGGCAGTGTGAAAAGAGATACATCAGCATTATTTTCATATAAGATGCGTTGGCTAAACAAACTGATTTCATTCAGTTTTAAATAATTGTAAAGAACTGTCTAGTTTAAATGAGTGGATATATATATGTAATAGCTAAATATTTATTATAATTCGAATTTTATTTATTTATATTATCTAAAAATCAGAATTCTGAATACTCTTTTTCAAAATACGTATCATTTCATCTCGCACTAGGATTAAAACCAATCTTTTGATAGATTTGTTATTGATAACTCATTAAAAGGATTAGACGTTGAATTCTTGAGAGATTTATTGGCAGTAACGTAACGGTGAATATTAGTAAGGTGACCAGTTTTTTTACAATGAAAAGGAGGACGAAAAATTTAAGAAAAAATTACGTCAACCAGTAGCGCACACAGGAATTTATTAAGTGTGTGTGTGGGGGGGGGGGGG
>BMAV01003836.1:39730-55643 GCA_019973955.1 Trichonephila inaurata madagascariensis | reverse complement strand
TTCTTTTTAACATCATTTTCTAATATATCGGAAATTTCGGAGCGAAAAATATCATTCTTACTGAATTTTACGGTAAGCACTGTAGCTAATATATTAACATTTAATCTTGATTTCTCACTTGTCCAAAAATTATTACCTACTGAAAAAATTCTTTCAACTGCTGCATTCAGTAGCGCACACAGAAATTTTTCAAGGGGAGGGAGGGTGTGTGTCCGGGGTCAAAAGTTCACCATTCTTGTATTTTGCTCCTTTTGATTTTATCGATTTTCGGGAACAAAACACAGTCAGAAACTAATTATTGAATAAATAATTAGTATTAATTAATAAAATTAATCATTAATAACAAATACTTAATTAAATTTTACGTATTATATACTTAGAATTATAATCAATCAAAAAAAAATCGACGGCTTTGGGGGGTATCTGAATCCCCAGGACCCCCCTCCCTTGTGTGCGCTACTGGCTGCATTAATTCCAGGGCAGCACAACGTAAATTCAACAAGAATAACTAAATTTTCATGTGGAATGTGTTCATTTTTGAAATGGTTTAAGTGTTTTCACTCATCTTTTATCAATTTCAGCATGTTGATTTTCCAATGAATTAGAATTTAACTATGCATTCAATCGTTTTTCTTCTTCAAACAGATCATTGTCATTGATTTTAATTTCAGACATTTCTTTCGATAAAAACTCAACATAATTTTATATATCTACCCATTTTATTTGCAATGAAGTCAAAAAATACCATTGAAAACTGTTAGCTCCTGTGATATTTGTTTCAGACCAGTCCGGACATGTTGGAAACATGTTTGATTCATCTCTGAAGATAGAGATTAACAAATCAGTTTTAAGATATTGAAAAGGTGGACAAGTAAGAGGACACTTTTCGAGGAAGGACAGAACCTATAAAAGGTGGATGGTTGATCACCTTAATATAAGGGACCCCTGCAAAGTCAGGTTGTGGGCCCCAAGCTGAATCTTACAAAGGGTACTTGGAGTCGGTCAGGCTTCGGGCCCCTAGATTCCGGCCCCCCCCCCCTCGATGCGGGAGATACGTTACGCCACTGTTCATTGGCAATTCTTAGTAAAAGAATATCATAATACCTTCATGTGCCTTATTAAGTGGTTGAAATTTTACTCTGTAAAGCAGGGGCTCTTAACCCCGTGCCCGCTGAAGCCAATGGGCCCGAAAACCTATTTTTGTGCCCCCGCGACTGTCCACTATATACTAATTCAATACTGACTTTGAAAAATTAGTGGATCATATGCAATGCCAAAAATGGCATTAAATGTAATTATTTGGAATTTTTTGTACCTTTTTAGCGCAGGATCATGATGCTAGTAGTGTAGTAGGACCATTTAGTGTAGGATGCTCATGATGCTTATGATTGCAATAAAATAAAGAAATATTAAGAATCGCGTTATACTTTTTTTAACTGAGGAAGACAGCAATTTCCCGTATGTAAGATGTGCCCAGATGGGGAATAAGGTAAAGAACCCCGTCTGTGCAGTGGAGTAATTTCTATAAATAACTGATAATTCCCTTCACTTGAACACGTGATTATATTTTTCTTATATTAAGTTTTTTTTTTTTTTCTTGCATATTTAAATGTGGAAATTACATAATTCCCTGTCTTGTTTTTTCCAGTTGAGCAAAGCGCATGCTGAAAATAAATCTTCTGATGTTAAAATTAAATAAAGGATAATGTTATATATATATTTAATTCTGTGAATAATTTCATAGATTATTTTAAATTTAGAGATTTTTTTTTTCGCATAAGAGAATGCTTCTTTTTTTAACACACGAATACAAATTTGCATTTTTTTAGATATCTAACTAGTTCTTGATTCGAATAAATTTATAAATGGAATTTTTGAAGATAAAAAAAATATTCAGAACAAAATAATAATAATAATAAGATTAAACAAGTTGAAGCGAGTTCTTTTAAAAATCGAAACTATTATATTAAAAGTTAAAACTGTAAGGCATTGACTCGTGAGGGTTGCCCTACTTCTACACTATCCTCGCGACCTAGAGGTGAGGGAGTGAATGAAGAACCAGACGTTACTATAATCTTAACATCGCTTTATTAAGATCTTAACTTAAACAATACACACACACACACACACACACACAATAATGATATTTATATTTAAACCAAGTGAATCTGTGGTGAGGAGACACATTATACGTATTACCAAATAATCGCGTCACTGACCACTATGTTTAACTTTACAGGCTAATCCTAATTTCAATAAACACACTGTTCCTAGTAATTTAAATAAACGTTCTTACCTCCCTATCTAGGGTAAGCAGCAATACTCTTGAATCCTAACTGACGTCGCCTTAACTCGTGTGGAATGGTATCCACCTTTAACTTGATCGTATTGGTCCGGATATATTAAATCTTGAACACGGGCTTTCCTCTCACTCTAACTTACATTTCTGCAACCTAGTCTTCGTAAAATCACTTCCCGTTGCCACCACGTGAACGCTAAAATTCTACTATTTATAAGATTGCTAATTTGCATTCTCACGTTTCACTTCTCGAGTTGGTAGGAAAGAATTGCCATTCGGACCCCAAGGAAACCCAAAAGAAGATTTAGTGGAAATCGCGATGACCCCTTCACAAAACTCATGAAGAAAATCATAATGTAACACTCAAAAATAAAACTAACAAATCAAAATAGGAATAGTAACAATAAAACTAAGTTTAAATGAATAATAATATTTAAAACTAAAACATAGCATTAAAAAAAATTGCGAATTGCAAAGAAAGTTGAAAAAATAGTTCAAAAATAAGTTTTCCTGAAAATATTAAATCTGTACAATTTTAGACAACCTCTAATAATAATGGAGAGGAAAAAATTGAAAACTCCATAACAGTGATTCATAAATTCTACTGAAAGCAGAAAAACTTATTTGAATTATTTTTTCAGCTGCTGGGAAGCATTTAAAAAATATTTATTTCTGATTAATAATAAAAAATTAAGCTAAATTCTGATGTTTCAGCTTTTACAGATTTGAAAATGAATATTTTACATTTTTTAAGTTTATTTATTACTTTTACAATGTTAATTTTACAGTTTGTTATAATATTTAAAATTAACTAATTGCTAATAAATGTGTTTCGTGCCCTCAAATTCTTGAATCATGCAACCGGTTTTTTGTTGTTGTTTTTTTTTAATAATTAACTATACTCTGAGAAAAAAAAAATAAAATCCCGAATCGAATCATTCGGCCATTTTATAGAAATAAACTCAAGTATTCGTGGTATATTTAACTTATTCTTTCATGGATGGATAAACTTTACAGATGGATTTTTTCCCTACCTCCCCCTAGGTTAATTTCCCACTAGGGCCCGGCTTTTATTCAGACCAGCTCTGACTCTACATAAATGTCGCCATACGATATCATGTTTGGTAAAACAACGGCTTGGTGATCCGGGGCGTGTGAATTCGTGGTTTGTTTCCCCTACGAATTTAACTGAAAGGGGGAGGATTCAATTAATTTCAAATTTACCTCCGTCCTATCTTGGCGTAACGAGAAAACCGGAATATTCAGTTATCAGCCGAGATAACCATTCGCATCACTAGATTTTGGAACAGAACCATAAAGATCAATATCAATACCTATTATGCAGAACAGAATGGCATTAATTCAAAATAAATTAATTGTAATAAAACAAACGAGCCTTATAATTCTTCGAATGACGTGATGTGGCAAGAAACTGGATAGGATTATATATGTTACCGTTAAAGTGCATAATTCAGTTATTTCATTGAAAAACTAGGTATTTCACGAAATAACTAGACAAGTTAGTTAAAGTATATAATAGATGAAACATTTCATACTTTACCTAGTTATTCTATGAGATAACTAATGATAGACCGTTAAAGTGAAAAGTAAACAATTTCAAAGTTATTTTATAAATTAATTGATCATAATAGACTAAAATATCTCGAAAAATACATTTTATCCCTATTGCGGACGATTAATTGATAAATAATAAGGAAAAGCAGATGATACAATGTATTATTGCTCATATTGCAAACAGTAATTAAACAGAAAGGGGGGGGGGGAGAATATGTTGCAGAGAGAGAGAGAGTTATATCTAAATATCATCAAAAAAGTGCATACTGGAGAGAAATACTAATGCTTCATAAAAACATTGAGTAAACTTCTTCAAACAAAATTGTAAAAGAATATTAATTTAAATTTTATGAAATACCTTTATTTTACTTTTCATTATTTATCAAAGCAAGGATTGATGTGATGACACTTTGAATTGGGGTTCAAAATTGACTAAAATCAGCCAAAACCACTTCAAAGAACTTTAAAGTGCTTTATTTCATACTTTAACGATCAAGTAATCATTGTTCTACAAAATACCTAGTTAAATCGTAGAATTCAATAATTTTATATACTTTAACTGACTTGTCTAGTTACTTCATGAAATACCTCGTTATTCTATAAAATAACGGATTTCACACTTTAACGGTAACATTAAAAAGCAAGTATGTTTACAACCACATAACCCCCTACTCCCCGATCAATTTCCGCGAAATCAATTTTTAGAGGATCTCTGCTCAACAAAATAAACATGCTTACCAAATTTGAACTTTGTCAATTTAATAGCACAAAAACGAAGATATTTTTTTTTTATCATATACTTATCTCCTTCTTATGAGTCAATTTCGGTAAAATCCGCTCTTAGCGAATCTCTACCAAGCGAAAGAAACATGCTGACCAAGTTTCAAGTTTGTAGTCTGATAGATAGACAACGCAAATCTAAATCACCTTCGCAACCCCGTTTGAAAGTCGGTTCCATGCAAGACTCCCTCTTAATGGATCTCTCCTCAACAAAGAAACGTTCTTACCAAATTTCAAGTCTCTTGGTCTAACAATTCAAAAATTGATTTTTCTTCCAATGCCCTTTGACCCGTTGGAATCCCGTTTGAAGTCGTTTTCGCAAAACCCTTTCCTTGCGGATATCTACTCAACAAAAGAAGCGTGGTTACCAAATTTCAAGTCTGTGGGTCTAATAGTTCCTGATATCTCGAGATAAGAAAGTGAGTGAGTCGCTTTTTCCAAGATACCGTGAAATCCGTCGCATAACGCGCGTTTTGAACACAAAAAACAAGATCGGAATTTACGGGTGCGCGTTATACGCCAGTTATAAAAATTAGAGCTTTAAAAAAAAAAAACCGATGTGCATAGAAAAAAATTTGACTTCTACATATATTTAAATACTGTTTATTTAAAAGAAATGATATTCCTTATGAACTTAAAAAATGGGTTGTAGTTCAAGAAATATACTATTTTTTTTTCAAAAACTTGGAATAATAACTTGAATACATAACTTCAAAACGTAAGAGCATTGCACATGTACATTTCAAGTTCCTTCGTAAGAAATTGGATTCGCGTTATTCGGTGAACATACCTAAAAATTAAAAATTGCAGCTTGAAAGCACAAGTGCGTGTTATACGGCAGTGCGCGCAGCGGCGTAGAGTGGGAGGGGGGGTGCAGAGGGGGCCATGGCCCGGGCAGCATACGAAAAGGGGCAGTGGCAAGCACCACGATATTTAAATTCAAAAAATATTTCAAACTCCAAATTGCGCCCGCGCGACGAAACTGACGGAAACGAGTGAAAACTTTAACCCTCCAAGCGGTCTGCACGTAAAATTCCGCCATTCCAGAGATGCTTTTTCTGCCTTCAAGCAAGATTCCCCAAAGCGGCTGAGCCGCATTCTTAAAAATACGGATCAACCGCTTTTGAGAACCTCGCCTGAAAGCAAAAAAATATGTGCGGTGCATTTTTGAAGCATCTCTAGAATGGCAAGACTTTAAGTGCAGACCGCTTAGAGGGTTAATACACGCACAGATGCAGGAAGTTTATTAGTTGCTGTGCAATCACATTCGTTTTTATATTACTTAGGCTTCTGACAACCGGTACTGTGATGCTCAAAATTATTTGCAAACAGAGGGACTAAATATCCATCAACGAGAGGAATTCGTGGATGACGTTTTAGTATATGCTAAAAGTTTATGTGAAGAGCTTGAAATTTCTTTTGAACCCCCAAGACAAATCAGGAGGAAGCATGTATTTGGCGATGGAAGTAAAGTTGTTAAGTTGCCGTACGAAAAGGATTTGAGGCGAACAATATTTTCTTCAAAACACAGAGTAACTGCTGAAATTCGAGAAAGATTCCAACAGTTGCAGAATCTAGCGCAAAAATATCCTTTTTTAAGGCCTGAAGTGATATTGAGCATGGACGAACTTAACTTAGATCAAGCTCCTCAAGACAATAATAAAGAAGAATTCCACCTTGAGCAACAAACTTAGGCTGTAAAAAAGAACCAATCAGGCTCAGTTCTATGAGTTTATTAAAATATATTATGGAGTCCAAACCTGAAGATGGGTTACCAAACGTTGTCATAATGTTGAGAATTTTTGTAACATCTGCCATCAGTAATGCCAGTGGCGAGAGAAGCTTCTCTAAGCTAAAATTAATCAAAAATTATCTCAGATCGACTATGTCCACATTAAGGTTAACAAATTAAGCTATTCTGGCAATTGAATATGACATACATATTGATATTGACAATCGTATAAAAGATTTTGCTATGAAAAAAACACGAAAAGTGCATTTTTAATCAACCAAAAAAAAAAAAATATTCAAAGCTGCTTTTTTTTACTTTTACTAATTTTTTTCACTAATAATTAAAATAGAAAAGGCCACAAATTTCCGGTCGGCCCCAGCCAGCGAAAGCCCACGCTACGCCACTGGTGCGCGTTATACGCCGGATTTTACGGTACATATAGATTACTCAGGAAACATCGTGAAACTCAATGATTCGAAATTACAATTCCCATCGCCTAAAGAATGTTATAAATCTAATGCAGCATTGAATCAATTAAAATTCTTTTTCCCTTTTCAACACAATAAAACTTTAATAAAAACGAACAAAAGATGCATCAGAAGCGAATCGTTTAATGCCTGCGATAGTTACACCGAACAAATTGTCCGAAAACCCCATTAGAAAAGAAAAGGTCGAAATGGGAGAGGGTAGGGAAAAGATGGGGCACTCAAAAAATCGATTTCAGCCGGTTCTTAATTTGTCAAGTATGCCCACTTGACAGACTGCCAAGAAAAGTGCGTCCGGAACCACCACAACTGAAGCTCATTCTGGATAGAGGAAGGAAACCCATTAAAACCGTTCATTAACTACGGGCAATTAGTACCTTAAAGGGAATCCTCTGTTGGCCATTGGATCCGTTGATGCTGGAGATAAAGCCTTGATTCCAGATTTGGCCGCAGATGAAAAACATACGCTTTCATCAAGTCGTGTTGGTATCCGAACACGTTCGGAGTACTTTTTAATAAAATAGCGTATTTAAACATCATAAATGCTTTTTTAGGACTCAATACCAATAATACTAATATTTAAATAGCAATATTTAAAATAAATTACTTAAATTTTAGAAAAATCCTAATTATAAGTGAAATTTTTGCAATATTTTTGAAAAACTTCAATACAATTAGAGAAAAAAGTAATAAACTTATATTAATAAGAGTAATACTTAAGGTATCCGAGAGAGAGAGAATATATATATATATATATATATATATACGCTCGGAACCGTGATTTTGCAAAATCGTATAAATGGATAATATTTATGATATTTAGTGTCACTTAGATTAGAAAACGCATATAAAATTGTTTTAAGAATATTATTACAATAAAAAAATTATTAAAGTACAATATTTTGACAAAAAAGAAACATAGAATGTCCTATTTTCGAAACATTCTCCTTTTATGAAAAATGTTTCTATTATAACAATATTTTGCCTGTATATAACTCAGACCTCTGTACAGAGGCTCAACTTGAATTTTTGAAACATGTAACTTAGAAGTGGATTTATCCATATTTTACTGCAACAGAAGAGAGAAATTTTAAGAAAAAACGCCGATAATTATTTCAATGGGTGGTAACTCTGAAAATAATGTGAATTTTTCAAAAATCATAGTTAAGCCTCTGTACAGAGGTCTGAGCTATATACAGGCAAAATATATTATTATAATAGAAGCATTTTTCACAAAAAGAGATCATTTGGAAAAAAGGTTATTCTAAGTTAATTTTTAGCCGAAATATTGTATTTAAATAAATTTTTTTTGTCATAATGTCCTTAAAACAATTTTATGCATGTATTCTAATCTAAGAGACACTAAATATCGTGAAAATTATCCATTTAAACGCTTTTGCAAAATCACGGTTCCGAACGTAGTCGGATACCTTAAACAAATTAGGTGTATTTATCTAGGAAATGTACTAAAATTTTAATGTTTAATTAAAATTCGAAAATTTTAGAGCTAATTGAGTAAACATAATAAGAAATGTGACATTCTTTATGAGATCATAATTTAAATAACAAGCCATAACTCACAAAGTATTCATACAATAAGAAATATTTTATTACATTCTCACACACAAGAAAATCAGTCTCAAAAAGTTTTATAGAAATACATTTGTAACATTTTGAGCTATCAGATTCGCCATGATAGATTTTAAGCAATTTCAATGCCTACTTCTGGTAGATCAAAGACCCACTCTTCCGGTTTTTCTAACTATAAAATTGATTATAACTTGGCCTCTTGGTAGTGTAGAAACAAAATAAAGTATGTTTTGTAAAGCCAAAAGATAGCTCTATTCAATAAATTAGAAAAGAATATCTGTCTTGACCGAATTTGGTCTTTTTCAGTGTGTTCGGATACCTTAGTCATGAAAAATATCTTCCAATAGAAAAAGGTTATAAAAAATTAGCTTGATTGTGAATTCTCAGCGTGTTCTCATCAATATATTTTATAAAATTTGTTTTTGAAGTGCTTATAAAATTATCTTATGATACCAAAAGAGATTTCCTAACTAAGATGTCTATTTTTATAGCAGCGCAAAGTTGATAACAATTTTTTTATAATAATATGTATATATTTTTCTTATACATATTTTTTTCCTATTATGAAATTAGAATGCTAATATTCTTAGTCTGTTTGTCAGTCTACCACAGCAGTCAAGGACATCTTAAGGCATGGGCTAAATGGGCCCGGGCCCAGGGTTTCGCCCATGGTAGGGGCCTCAATTTGTTCTCGACTCTGTCTTACTAAGATCATGATCCAGATAATTTTAATGTGGGGAAATATTATTCCCGTACATATTCTCCGAAAACAGGGAATTTCAAAATGTATGCCAACTGGTAAAAGTGGTAAGACTGTATTATTATGTGATGACCGTTGTGCATATCTAGGCCTAGGCTAGGCCTAGTACCATAAGCAATCTTTCAACTTATTTAATTGAAATGGTCGAGCCGGTTAGTATCTAGGTTATAGAGATTGTGAGTTGTGCACATTTATTTCTTTTAAATTAACGTTTGAACGATTAATTGACAATGCATGCTATATACCAGGAGTCGGCAACCTATGGCACGCGGTACAATTCCCTATGGCACTCAACAATACTCTACAAATTTGTCAATTTTTGAGGGGATGGATGTTGATAAATTTGTAATGGACCTTTTTTTACAAACATCTTCAGAATTATGGACCTTTACGACATTACGAAAAAATCTGACAGATAACTCTAAAGATTTTTTACAGCTATTTTGTAAATTATTGAATATCATTGCTGAAGAGGTTTAATTGTTTGAAGAGAGAAAATAGGATGCCTTCTGCTTTCCCCTTTTGGTCCTGCATATCAAAGCAAAAAAAATCCTTCTTCATATAAAAAAAATATGTATAATATGTTTAAAAATACGTACAGATTAAAAATTTTTTTATATTTTTGTTGAAGAAATTGTTATATTTCATGCTGTTTATTTTTATGTTCAGAAATATCTTTGAATACTATAAAACTAATGTATAATAAAACTGTAATCTATATTATTCATCTCTATTCTCTAATTCTGAATGCATTATCACGAGAATCGAATTGTTTCAAAAATGTCCTATTGTGTAGAACGCTGAATCACATTGGTAGATTGGTTTGACATGCCACAGCTAAAAGGTTGTCGACCCCTACTATATACTGTATACTTTTAAAGATATCAGGTAGGGCCTTCTTTTGCATAGAGGCCCAGGCCTCAAAAAATCTTAAGATTTCTCTGGGCCAGTAGTCTCAAAGGGTCTTAAGATGTCACTGACAGTAATCGCCAACCTTTGGAATTTCACGGATAATTTTATAGTTTGCGGACCACTAATATGACTGACCTGTATATAGCGGACCCCTTTCATTATAATGCCACTTATTTGCATCTTTATTTATATTTCCGTATCACTGAAAAGGTACTTCACGAAAAGAAAGAACAAACTCTGGAAACGCAAAGCAATATCAAGAAATTGAAGTGTTAGGCCGCCATTTTACCATGGTTGCCAACTGTCGTTTTCAAATGTCACTAGAAACACATGCAAAAGTAGCTAGATTCAGAAGGCATTTTGCTAAAAGTAGTAGCTAATTTTTTTTAAAAAAAAAAGTATACTCTATATTTAATAATACACTTTGTTACTCATCCATTTTGAAACTGAATCTTTATATATATATAAATGAAAGTTTGTATGCATGAAATCGCATCACTCCAACATCCTTCAACGGATTACCATGAAAATTGGCATGTGTAGAAAGACTTCGTACTATCCTCTTTGTTGCAGCTTCCCACCAGGTGGTGCTATAGCATATCAACTTCTACACCATTCAATTAATCGCCAAGTTGCCAGCAGAGTCGCCAAAAATAATCCCAACTTGACTCTCTCACCAACATTTCGCTACGTTTCCATTAAATCGCCATGATAATATAAGGAACGGCGTTGCTTGCGAATATTGAAATTTTAACATGAAATAAATACAACAGAAAGTAACATTAATGTATAACACACCCAGATATAAATTATTTTCACTCTGTTTTTAGCGTTCATTACACAAAATTTGTAACAATATGTTACTTCTTCTGAGCAGAGATCAACTTAGGAAGGTGTGTTCGAAAATCAACACACAAGGGAGTTACGGGGGCGTCATAAATAAAAACATCCTTTATATCAGCTATTAGACTTACAGACTTAAAATTTAACAAATATGATTTTTTGTTCAGCCGATATATGCAAAAGACATTTTTTTAGTTAAATTTGCAATTCACGTAAAATAAACTTCCTTATCCTTCAATTTGTATTGTTTAATTTTTCGATTCACCGGTGCGAAGAACGGGTATACCAGCTAATAAAAATATAAAAAAAATGTTCCAATTTTTTTTCTGCGGACCATCAAAAATTTATCACAGATCATCACAATGGTCCATGGACCCCCAATTGGCGACCGCTGGTCTAGTGCAACTGATAGAATGTCTCATCAATTTTACTTATTACTGATAATTAATATAAACATTATTGCTATTAATAAAAACGAATTTTTTTTACCTAAACTTAATTGTTTGCTCTTTCATGGAGTTGTGCAGGAAAGCAAGGATTTCTTCATTAGAAGTGCTTCTCACGGTTATGCCAGACATATTGTGTGTTAAGCATTAATTGAACACTCGGCAATCATAGCTGGCTACATTAACGTCGGAGATACTTAAACAAGGATATCATAAATAATCAGATGTCTAGAAGGTTATTAATCTTAGTTTTGGTTTCACATCGTGGTTAAATGGTCATTAATGTGTTTTGTTATGAAATATTATCAATTATAGTCTTTAATGAACTCAAACTACAGTCGGACCTCTATATAACGAAGTCGCTGAATCCCGGAAAAAGTTCGTTATATGGAAAATTCGTTATAAAGAGGTTCATCTTTTATAAAACGTAAAACAAACATCCACATAAAACAAATTTTAAATTCATGAACACTATATATTAAAAAAAGTAATTATTCACACTTTTTTTAAAAAAATTAATATATGTTTATTTTTATATCTTACCCATAAAAAAAAGAAGGAAAGAAAAATTGCTAGGAAAACAAGGAAAAAAAAAATGTCGAAGAATTCACTGTATTTTCAAAAAAAGAAAATAATTTTATACTAAAATTAATGAATTTTAAGGACATTTTATAATTTAAAGCATACAAATAATATTAAACATACATTATTTTATAATTAGAACACGGGCACACAGGACAACTCCCCTGATGGTGAAAGAGGATATCAAAGATGTTTCTAGTGAACTGGGCAAAGTGGGGTTAAGGATTGTACTTCTTGGATGAAACGTACAGCACTCTATTGCTCTTGGCGAGTTAGGATATAATAAAACCAGTTCAAAATTTATGACCACCATAAAATGTGTTAAAAAGAGAATAACTTGAAATTTTTTTCAGAAATATTTTTAAAAAAAAGGGAGAATAAAAATTCAATGACAAAAGAAATAGTTCGTTATATAGAAAATGCACTTCGTTATAAAGAGGTTATTTTACGAAGAAAATCGTGAAATGTTCAAGGTTCCAGGAAAAAGTTCGTTCTATAGAAAAATTCACAATATAGAGGTTTGTTATACAGAGGTTCAACTGTATTTACTAAGATAAAAACTGCGCTTATATGGAAAGGAAAAAACTAACTGTCGGAACCTACCTATGCGGAAAAGTTGTTCTAGGATGTAGAGATTAGGAGAAAAATAATTTTTAAAAAATAATTTCAAAAGTAAATACTACCTCAAAGAAGTTGAATTTTCGAAGAAATCGGAAAGACTTAATTTTTGTTAGACGGTTTTAGATTCAAAATAATTATTTTCCTACTTTATATGAATAACCTGAATCGATGATAGGTTGCACTTATGAATCATCTGCATCCTTTCCCATCGAAAGGAAATGGGTAACGATCGGCCTTTTTTCGCCCATCGGCAAATTCATATTATGTATTTTTTTTAACACTGATACTCAGTCGAAATGAGAAAATGTTAGGTTTTATTCAAAAAAATGTTATATTAAATAGAGAAAACAAGGAAAAAAAATAACAATGTTAGATTATTTGTAACAAATGTCTTCGATTATATTTCGTTCTCGCTTTTATTGGCTGAATCGTCTCTGGACCATCTAGTAGCAGCGTCTTGAAATGCATCAGCATATCCAGGACTAGATGTTTTTGTCTCAGTGCGATTATGGCGACAGTATTTTAAGTACCAAAGTACAGATGCAACATGTGCACACAGCAGCCAACAATTCTAGCACCAACTTTGCACTGATAATACCATTGACCTATACTTGTTCTTATCTATATATTATATACTTTTGAACTTGTGTCTCTTGATCTCAACTGAAGTCTAACAACTAAGGAATCTTCTCGATTTACGTAGAGATTACAGCCCCGATTGATTAAGGTGTTCGTGAGTGCATTATTTTTTTAAATAAAATATACAAAAAGCATACAATCCTACGTAAAATAATGACCGCAATACAAAAGAAATATTTGTATTACAATATGACATGCGCTAGATGAAGACACGTTTGAACACGCATATGACGTATGAGTCTGACCGATTCACGGACAAGCTATTTTGTTTAGTATCACATCAACGCACTCGATGCACCAAAACAAGTAAATGCCAATTTAAAAGCCTTATTATTGTAGTATTTGAGAGACCAATATATATATATATATATAGTGGTGCTTAAAACACTTAACAGTTTTTTTTAAAAAAAATGAAAGTTAGAAAAAGCACTTAAGATATCAAAACTGAACGAATTTGCCAAGTTTGATGATTTCCTTATGTGACTTACTATTTTTTTTTCCCTTACTATTTTAGAATAGAAGTAAAGATCAAGACCTAAAATTCACATGAATATAATAATAATACTTTGAATTTTCATGAATATGATGGCGAAAAAAGGTCAATCTTTACCCACTTCCTTTGATGCTTACAAGAAAAATCCTTTCTCTGCTCCGAACAAAAAGGACAATTTTGGGGGGGGGGGGGCCCCCGATTTTTTCTAATGCAAATTAATAAAAAAATTTTCAGCTGATGAAATAATTCGTTAATTCGGGATTTGTTATTCATTAAATAGGGGTTTTTGACTTCCTTTTAATCGGGGTAAAAGATGATTTCGTTAAATAGGGGTTCGTTAAATCGGGGCATGACTGTATTTATTAATTATAAGGCTAATTCCAGGTATGAGAGGAAGAGATATCAATTACCTAACCAAATAGTCCAAATACATTTATCTGTAAATATTAAAAGATTTACAGACACTCTGACGGCGAGTTACCAAATAAACCGAGGAAGCTCCACTCATAAGCAGACAATCGAATATGGCGCCCAATTAAATTGGGACCAATAATATCTCATGATGATTACTTTAATAATAGATCAACACCCCAATCCATGCAAGTATTTGCTAACCAGTTCATTGAATCAATGTTATCTTGCGCTGGTAGAGTAAATTTCAGACACAACTCTGTTTGCCAGCGTAAAACCCTCATTTTATATACTAAAACCAGTCTGCCACTGTAAAGAGGTAGCAGATTAACGCTCAATAAAACCCGAAGTTAGTTTTGAAAGGAACATTTCGTGAGATATTCCACCGCATCCCCTATATTTTCCCTTACTAATACATCGTGAAACACGGAGAAAGAAATGCGAAAAATCCATTTTAATTTTCATACTTCAATTTGTTTCAATATCTCTTTAGACTTTGGGGGGTGTCAGTTTTGTGACACTTAATCGATTTTTTTTAAAGAAAAAGTTTTAATCACAAATTGTTTTATCCGTGGAAAAATACAGTCGAACCTCTATATTGCGAATCTTTCTACATAGCGAACTTTTTCCTGGAACCAAGGACATTTCACGATTTTCTTCGTAAAATAGCCTCTCGATAGCGAAGAGGATTTTCTATATAACGAACTTCTTTTCCTGTGATTCAATTTTTTTCTCCTTATTTTTAGAGTATTTCTGGACATAATTATAATTCATCGAATTCTTGTTCAAAAAATTTCAGAACATGTGTCTATGAAGATGTCGACGAGGTAGCTTTGAAGTGAATACACACAATGCGAGATAAAACCCATTCAGATATCTGGACTTTAAGATATAGAGAAAGTTCTTCAATTCGCGAAGGCATTGGGATACGACCAATTTCTAGGTAGCAATAGATGGCTAGAAGAATTTAAGAAAAGACGCGGAAAAATATTTACGCCTAAAAGGATTTTTGGGGCATTACAAAGATGTCAGGCGTATTTTTAAAAAAAAAATTTTTTTAAAAAAAAAAAAAAAAAAAAAAAAGAACTCAAACAAAATTAACAGATTTTATGAGTAATTGTTATGAGTACGCATAATTATGAGAACGCATGTTGTAATGTATATTTAGAATTTCTATTTATAAAATAATGTATGTTTAGAACTTCTAGCTATAAAATAATGTATGTTTAAAATTACTTGTATGCTGTAAATTTGAAAATGTCCTTAAAATTCATTAATTTTAATATAAAATTATTTTTTTAATGTTGAAAATATATTATATTCCTCAATATTCTTTTTCTTATTTTCCTTGCAGTTTTTCTTACTATCTTTTTTTATGGGTAGGATATGTAAAATAAATAAATATTAAAAAATTTACAAAAAGGTGTGAGATGTGAATAATTACTTTTTTAATATAATCTATAGTGTTTATGAATTTAAAATTTGTTTTATGTGGTTTATAAAATATATTGAAAGATGAACCGCTTTATAACGAATTTTCTATATGACAAACTTTTTTTTCGGGATTGAGTGACTTCGTTAAATACAGGTCCGACTGCAAAAATATTAATAAATAGAACTATTTAATTCCGTCACATAGATATTTTTAATAGCGTTATGAAAAATCGACTGAAAAAAATTAATTTTTGAATTTATTTTCAGCACAGATAATTTATTTTAAAAAATACTTAAATAAACCCCTTCGA
>BMAV01003836.1:24546-34730 GCA_019973955.1 Trichonephila inaurata madagascariensis | reverse complement strand
ACCTGCTAAAATCTGCAAAATCTTTTTCAGACGAAACGATAGAACTTTCGACTGGAAAATGAAGCTCTTGCAAGTGTTTCTCGTAACAAGAACAAACCCGATCTAAATCGATAATTGTTGACGATTTCCATTTGCGTACTGACAAAAACTGTTTACCACATGGCTAAGGAACTCAAGAGGCCCATAAATTGTAAGTTGTTTTATTTCGCGCAATTTCATTTTTGGGGTTTCCGTGCGCCAGATTGGGAAAACTGCCACTGTGCGGCTCAATTCTTTTAAATGTTTAAAGGTAAAGTTTAATCATTTGTCTTCGGTGATTTCTGGGATGTTAGTAATTGCGATTAGAAGGTGGAAATCCGCAATAGATGCATCAACTCCCTTACAAATTTAACAGCCGCTTTCAGCTAGCCATAGCCATGATATGTATCGAATTATTTTTAAGGCTACCAGGACATCATACACATTCAAAAAATCGGTTTTTCAGTTTTAGTATTGAAAAATAGTGCATATTTTTCTGAATTTAAAAATGGATAACATTTGTACGCTCGTTGATAAAATAAAATATGAAAAAGTGATTGATAAAAATGTAAACAAACGACCACGCTTCCTTTGACACATTTTAAAAGATAGTTCCTCTTATGTTTAATGTACGTAAGCCCCTAATTTGCATTTATACTAGAAAGGAAAAATAATATTTTCTCTTTTTAAGATCTAATTTTTTTTAAAAAACTAGTTTTACATGAAGAAAAAGGAAAAATTTGAGATTTTCAAAATTTCAAAGCTTTATGATTTTTTCGGAGAAATTGTACAATTTCTTTATCAAAAAACTATTTGACTATATTTTGTTCATTGTTTTATATATGTAAGTAAACTATTTGTATATTCTAAAAATATTTTTATAAAAAATGGCACCTGAATGAAAATATGTTCGATAAAATTATGTTCATGCTTAGTTATAAAAAATGAAAGAAACTTTTAAATTCAAAATTACTTTTGTGATTCTAGAGAATTTTTAAAGTTTCATTTCTAGGTATATAAAAATAAGCAGGTAAAAAATATTGTGATAAAAAATATGTGAAAACATTGCTAGTTTTAGTTTTTTCACTTCTCCAAAGCATAATTTTTTGTTTTTAGGGACAGTTTTAAAAAAAATATATTATACTGTGTTGTTCCCCAAATTTTACACCCATTACCATTACCCACCCATTTACCAAATTTTACCCATGATTCTATACAGGTTATCTGTGAATATAGTGAATCTAATTGTTTTTAGACTAAACAGTAATAGTTTTTAAAACAACAGTTTTATGTGTGAAAAAGGGGGAAAAAATAGTAAATTTCAAAATTACAAAGTTTTATAACTTTTTTAAAGAAACTATCTTAAAAAATATTTTACTAAAAAAAATAAATAAGCTCACTATATTTTCTGTATTGTCTTACACATGTGCAAAAAACATTTAACATATTTAAGAGATACTTTTTTAAAAAAAAAATGTACCTAAATATATGTATGTATTGAGATCTGAAAAATTATGTCCAACTTAAATTAAGCAGAAAAAAGAAAAATTTTGAACAAAAAAATTACTTTTGTAATTTTACAAAATGAGTAAAGTATCTTTTAAGAGCACAAAAAAAAAATCTAAGCTCTATTGGAAATTTTTAAAGACGTATGTCCCATTTTGACATTTTACTCTTTTGAGCATGTCCTGGAATTTTCAGAATATTATATTTTTCGAAATGAAATTTCAAATTAGGATAATCAAAATAGCAATATTTTGGACTCCATTAGCTAGTCAAGGAATTAGTAGCACAGAAAATAGAGATTTCGAAGTTGCTCAAGCTTTTTTTTAAACTGAAATCTTCTTTAAGTGAGCTGAATATTCATGATTCCAATTGCTTTTACAACACATTTAGTAGAAGACGAACTTCTCCCTGCTGACCATGTCTGACAGCTATGCATTAATCTCTTGGATTATGCAAGTCCAATCCTAGGGTATTGGCGGCCCTCGTGAAAACATCTAATGTATCGCCTCTCTAGAGAATTTTTTGTATTTTGACTAATAACATTGACGTTATAAACTCATCTACCTGCATAAGAGTAAAAAGTAAAACATCAATAATGTAAATAGATACAAAAAATCACTTCTTTCCCCTATTTTATTTTTCTAAATTGTAAAGCTATTATTAAGTTGAAAACTTTTAACACTCCCCCCCCCTCCCTCCCCAATGCATATTAAATTTAAACACTCTTAAGACTAAGGTAGATATTTTCGTAAGGCACAACCTTCACAAAAATAATGTCCGTGATAAGCAAGAAAACCTTTTTTTTATTGAGGTACTGCAGCCTCTGCCGCGAATTTTGCTATCAAATGAAAGATGTGTGTAAAGAGTAGATATTAATGGACAATGTGTACCAACACACTGTGCACTAATATTCTATTTTTCTTAAATTATGCTGTGCTTTCGGGAAATCGGGACTTATTTTGATTATTCAATAACTATTTAAAATTCAGCATATTTATTCGACTTATATACGTTTTATTTTGTGAAATTCGTAAGCAATTTTGTTTGACTGATAGAACTATATGCGGCCGCCCCTCGTTTTGGCCTCCTGCGTGCGGTGCACACGTTGCGCACCTGGTAGGATTTGCCCTGGGATTATGATACACGAAATACAGCAATTCGGCTTTTCTTTTACAGCATGAAACCTGTTGTTATTAAGCCTGTTTTGGTGATGCTATAGAAAAGAATCCAAGACAGAAATTCTTATTCGTTTTCTGTAAAAAAAGCTTCAGTAGTAAGCTCATGAGGCTACAAAACATACATCGGAGAACGTTAATGAAAACTCTAGAATCGAAATTATTTAGAAGTATCCGATGTTCTACTTTAAACGCATGTTTTTGATATACGAGAAAATTAATAAGACATAGAGATGAAATACAGTAATACCTTGACTTACGCGATTTTCAAATCTCGTAAAATTGTCTTGTTTGAGGGAAGGAAAAAAAAAACATTGGTGAAATTGGTAGTTTGATTGAAAAAGTTGTCGATCTTGGCAGGCAGATAAATTTAGAAGGGAATAGTGTGATGACGTTCAAGCACTACTAGATTTCCACAGTCAGGAGTTCACAACTAATGAACTCATAGAAATGCAGAGCAAAACATTGAAAAACTTGAGCCTTTAGACCAGCGATACTCAGCCTGAGGCCCACAGAGCCTTTTTAAGTGGTCAGATCATGGTCCATTGCGGTGAGAAATTTACTTATTTGAGAACATTGTATTAAAAGTTTGGTGGGAATTCTTTGTCAAGAAATCAAATTTGCTGTTTTCTGTCGGTATCGTAGGGGTACCAATTGATATTCTGTTTCTACTTGGAACGGTTACGGTAAGTGAGATAACAGACAACAGTGGAGTAGCAACAATTTTATGGATGGAACTAATTTTTAACTATATTTCATATATTGCAAGCGAAAAATATTTTTAAAAAAATCGTTTTAAGACGATTGTGAGGTTGACTATTTTGTGATAAAAAACAAGCATGGCTAAGTAATTGTTTGATTTGTCACGAGTGTGCTGTATTTAAAAAATACTAATAAACAGGAATCATTCAATGACACTTTTCTTCGAAGATATCTTTCAAGAGGTAATAAATAGGCTTTCTTGAATAATCTTTCAACAGCAACAAAGTGTTTCATCAGTGGTAATATCACAGCGGTAACAAAGACATCCCATGAAGTTTTTTTATATTATTGGTAATCACATGAAACCGTTTACTGATGCAGACATTGTGAAGGAGTGTTTCTTAAATGCTTCGAATTCAGTGTTAGTGACAAAAAAATTTAAAAAATAATAATAATAAAATGCAAAACAGGAGTTATAATATTTTGATCAATTTTCCACATTTTTAATTTCCAATGTTATCTTGGCCTTAAGGTATCCGACTACGTTTGGAACCGTGATTTTGCAAAAGCGAATAAATGGATACTATTTATGATATTTAGTGTCACTTAGATTAGAAAATGTATATAAAATTGTTTTAAGAATAATATTACAATAAAAAATTATTTAAATGCAATATTTTGACAAAAAATGAACATAGACTGAGTAATTTTCAAAATATTCTCCTTTTGTGAAAAATGCTTCTATTGTAATAATATTTTGCCTGTCTATAGCTCAGAACTCTGTACAGAGGCTCAACTAGAATTTTTGAAATATATAACTTAGAAGTGGATTTATCCATATTTTACTACAACAGAGGAGAGAAATTTTAAGAAAAAAACGCCGATAATTATTTCAATGGGTTGTAACTCTGAAAATAACGTGAATTTTGCAAACATTATAGTTGAGCTTCTTTACAGAGGTCTGAGCTATATACAGGCAAAATGTTATTATAATAGAAGCATTTTTCACAAAAGGAGAACATTTTGAAAAAATGTTATTCTAAGTTAATTTTTTGCCGAAATATTGTATTTAAATTTTTTTTTTTTTGGTTAAAATGTCCTTAAAAGAATTTTATACAAGCATTCTAATCTAAGTGACACTAAATATCTTGAAAATTATCCATTTATACGCTTTTTTAAAATCACGGTTCCGAACGTAGTCGGATATCTTAAAGCAATTCTCCCCCCCCCCTCCGCTCCCCCATTTAAACTTGTGTTGCGGACCGCGTGAAATAACTAACATATGTATAGAACAACAGAAAAAAAGGTTGAGTACCTCTGCTTAAGATCCAATTCAATCAGAGATCGAATAGCGGTTAGGAATTAGTTCAGAAGGATTCAGTTTAATTGAAAAAGGGTTACAAATTTTAGAAAATATAGATCCCAACGATGTGTGACTATATTTTTTCAACAAAACAATGACTAAAAAAACTTATTAGCATGCTACAAGGACATTTTGTGGGAGAAAAAAAGATATTTGAGCCGACAGACTACTTATTAGATTTTATGAAACCCCTTCTACATCAAAATAACTTCAGCTTGCGATTATCTATTTGTGTTATCTAAGATTTTATTCAACATTTCTTTTTTTTTTGTGAATTATAGTTTTCTTTCGTCTCTGACCCTAACTAAAAATAGTTTATATGTACAGTCGAACCTCTATATAACGAACCTCTATATTGTGAATTTTTCTATATAGCGAACTTTTTCCTTTGTGATTCAATTTTTGTTCTCCCTCTTTTAAAAGCATTTCTGAAAAAATTTTCAAGTTTTTCTCTCTTTAACACATTTTATGGTGGTCATAAATCTTTAACTGGTTTTATTAGATCCTAACTCACCGAGAGCAATAGAGGTTTGGACGTTTCATCCAAGAAGTGCAACCTTTAATCCCATTGCCTAGTTCACACACACTAGAAGCATCTTCGATTTCCTCTTTCACCCTCAGTGGAGTTGTCCCGTGCTCCCGTGTTCTAATTATAAAATAATATATGTTTAAAATTACTTGTATGCTTTAAATTATAAAATGTCCTTATAAAATTCGTTAATTTTAGTACAAAATTATTTTCTTAATATTGAAAATACAGTGAATTCTTTGACATTCTTTTTTCTTGTTTTCCTTGTAGTTTTTCTTTCTTTCTTTTTCAATGGGTAACATATATAAAATAAACATATATTAATTAAAAAAAGTGTCAATAATTACTTTTTTTAAAATATAGTGTTTATGAATTTAAAATTTGTTTTATGTGGTTTATAAAGTACAATAAAGGATAAACCTCTATATAACGAATTTCCCATATAATGAAACTTTTATCTAGGATTTAGCGACTTCGTTATTTAGAGGTCCGACTGTATTTATGGACAAAATTATATCCCGACTTACACGAATTCGCCTTCCGCGGTTATCACTCGATCTCACCTATCGCGTAAGTTCGGGGTATTATTGTGTTAAATATTAAGCACACATGTGATACTCAGAAAAAAATTACAGACTAATATGTATAAAGTCTTTTATAGCATGCTGTTTTCATTGTGCTAAGGGCGCATGAAGATAAGCCCTCCCGATGGCGCGGTGTGAACGTCTGGAGCGTGGGGGGGGGGCGGTTTTGGTGTCCTCATCCGCGGCTCAAAATTAAGAGTTCCGACGTCAAAAGCAATCGTGTTAATTCTAAGTGCGGCGTTAAAAACAGTCGGAATATGGTATTATTGGGGTATCATATTTATAGCGGTTTTTTTTAAACAGAATGAGCTGAAGATTACTATTTGCCAATATCTTCTCAACCGTATCACCAATAAAAATTTTTCACTAACACCTTATTGAACTTATCACCAACACTGCATCAACCTTATACAGCCAGCACAATCGTAGTGTGGGTTGTCATACATAATAGGAGCCTGAAAAAATGATATTATTCAATAGATAGAAAAGATGTTGCTCTGCCCTTCGTTTGAATTTTTTCAATTCCTACTATTAACTCACACTCTCTATATATTTATTTATTCGTTTGCTTGTTTGTTTATTTATCTTGGTGGAATTTTCAATCGTTAATAAAATACAATTTAAAGCGCACAATTGAGCTGAAATTTAATTTACATGATTATTTTGGATGACAATACAATAATTTAACTGTACTTAATAAAAATTGATTAAAACTAATTATTTAAAGAATTACAAATACAGCCATGTTGGCGACTTAGCGACCATTTTCGCGACTTGTGTCAAAACTTGAAAAGGTTTTTTTCCCTCACGTTTTAAAGCATTCAGTTGAACTGAAATTTTAAATACACGATTGTTTTGGATGACAATACGATACTTTAACGACAATGAACAAAAATTAATGACCACTTAATGTTGTGATTCTGTCCTATGTATATACATATTTATATTAATTGTAACTATTTAATAAAAAGTAGCTAAAATAAAATTTTTCTTTGTTGATCTAAGTAGGAATTGACTTAAAATTTTTTTTATATTACTTGTTTATTAGTTTTCACCAATTAAAATAATTATCGTTTCATATTTCCGATTTCTTTCATTTGCTTCGTCTAACTTATTAATTGCAATTTCTTTATTTTCGCCCTAATCTTTTCTATTTTTTTTCAAACTTTGAAGTATTGAGGAGTCTTTGTTTTGAGTAAAATTAATGTTATAACTAATTTCATTACTTTTATTGAAATTATAATTACGTTTTCTCATGTAATTACATATCCTTCAAGACCCTTGTAAGTATAAAATTTATAACTTTTCAACTAATTAGAGGGCAAAGTAAATCCAAGTAATGCCTTTAGTTTCTCAAAACTGCTACATTATTTTTCAGAAATTTACCATAATTTGATTTGCATATTAAATAATATTTAATTATCTGGCTATGGAAATAATTAGTGTTGAAGATGATGTGATTGATCAAGAGATGACGTGGCTTCATGAAGAGACTTATTATTTAAGCGGGAAAAACAGATTTGAATGGCCAGAAAATGAGGAAATCGGCGTGAAAAAATGGCTAAAAATGGTTTGATATGATCTTCAGTCGTAGCATGTGTTTGTAAACGTAATGTGTGTAGTACATTTGTAAAATTGCGTTATATGTCAAAAAAGATTAAAATGGTTATATCGTTAAAAAGAAATCCTTATTCCAAATAAAACGAAGTAATAATAGCTTAATTCTCTTAGTACAATTGCCTTGTTTCATTTACAAATATTAATATTTATCGAGCGTAACCCCTTTGAGTAAATAAGTATTATAAAAATTAAAAAAATAAAAATAAAGTCAATTTCTCTTTAGGTCAACAAAGACAATTTTTATTTTAGTTACTTTTATCAAATAATTACAATTAATATAAATATTTATATACATATGACAGAATCACAGCATTAAGTGGCAAAATTAATTTTTATTAACTATTATTAAAGTATCGATCGTATTGTCATCCAAAACAATCGTGTCTATAAAATTTCAGTTCAAATGAGTGCTTAAAAATGTGAGAAAAAAAAAACCTTTTAAAGTTTTGACACAAGTCGTTAAAATAGTCGCTAAGTCTTTAAAAAGGATGCCAACGTGGCTGTATTTGTAATTCTTTGAATAATTAGTTTTAATCAATTAATTTTTTAATTATAATTAAACTATTGTATTGTCATCCAAAATGATCGTGTATATAAAATTTCAGCTCAATTGAGCGCTTTAAAATATAATTTATTACCGATTGAAAATTTGAACAAGATATAGGGGTATTGTGAACTAATAGTAGTAATTGAAAAATATCTTCTGTTATAAAGACGTTTTAAATATCGCCAAATTAGTTTTAGTTGTCGCCAAGACCACTATAATGCATAAATACTATAATACCATTAATGCATTTTTTTTACCGGAAAAAGTGCTTCTGAATTTAAGTCCCATTCTATAACATTAAATAAAAGAGCCTTACAGATATGAAAGTCCATCATTTCTTCTAACATTAAGGGAGGGGACACTGCTACCAATATTAAACAGGGACAACAAACGACTCGGTGGAAAATTGACCAAACGAACCTCTTTTCACTCCAACCCCAGCATGATAATATCGGTAGTGTTAACACGAGCCTCGACGACTATCTGCGGCAATTTAATCCACCCACGTTCCTTAACGATGGATCAGATTTGCATGGCCTATAAATCTCGGGCCCGTAACATGAATCACGTGCACAGCCCAGTCCCTCGCATTAACTCCCTCTCTGACAGATTTATAGGAAAATCCCTTTAATCTCCAAGACTTCCCCTTAACTATACCAAGATGCCATCAGTGAATTAAGTGGATACACGCATGCGTCATCCACTATATATCAGTCAAAGGGTTGTAGGCACTCATATGGGGGTTCAGCAACCCATGTGGGAGGGATCGTTTCTCTGAACATTTCCATTTGTATTCATGAAGAGGGACTCCAATGGGATCAATTTTCTCAAAGGTGCCTTTTGGTGTTTGGAGGAATTATTCCTATGTAAATACCGGAATATAAGGGGTGTTTGAAGTCAATTTTTATTATTATTGTTGTTCCTTTTAGCTTAGAAAAATTATTCTAGATGCTTGGTTAAAGTTTGGTGATAAAGAGAGCTGTAAAGTTTGGAGATCAGTTTGGTTGTAACGTCTAAAATTGAGATTAGTTTTCATATTTAAGGCTATTAGTAATCTTCCTTAATGAATTTTCCAAAATGAAAAAAAAAAAAACAAACTTTTATCATTTATTTTATTTTATTTTTTATGAATACATATTTTGTTCATTTTAAGGGGACATGGTACGATTTAAGCAAAAATTTTTAATTTAAGGATTTTTAAAATTTTTTTGGTTGTCTCCTATGTATGTATACTTTGTTAAAGAGATTTTGTGCTCAAAATTTCTTAAAAAGCTATCTCTATGTAATTTTTTAAGGAAAAAAAACTTCAAATTTGTAAAGTGATTTTAAAATGCTACTCCTCCTACAAAAATTTACGCTCTTGCTTGAAATTTGATTTACAAGTACCTCAAACTATGTATAATAAAAGTTGGTATGGGTTTTGCGTTAACATGATTGGTATTCATACAATACTTCTTTTTATGAATGTTTATTGAAAATTCCTTAAAAAATGTATAAATTCTGAGTTCAATTATTTTAAAAAAATAAATTTTGCTTTGATTCAAAAATGCATACCAACTTTTGTGTTACACGTACTATTAGCAATAGGTAAAAAAAAATTCAAAGCATTAGGCACAATAGAAAAAAGCCTTAGCATTTTAAATGAAGACAAACTAGTTATTTTATCTTTCTGAGATAAGTCAGTTTTTAAAGTTTTGATTTGCCATAGAAATGTGAATAAAAACGAACGTGAAAGCTATCATAATTCTAAGTTTTTTAAGTTTAGAGCTTTCAAATTTTATGAGGTCATAGAAAAGTATATATAGAATAATTTAGGCTCTAAAAAATTAAATTTGATTTTTTGACCGATTTTGGTGAATTGAATCGTACTGTGTCCCCTTAAATTCGTGCATTAACTGCTGTTACATGATTGTCAGATGCAATTAGAAGCAAAGTTTTGACTATCTGTTTTGAAACCTTGGTTCCTTATTTCCCGTCTTTGATGATCTTCTGTATATACTTTGAATATTTATTTTCCCATAACAGTTTTTCTTTTTTCAATTTACGTAAAATAGAAATAGAGATATAGTTTTTTCAAAAGGCATTGTCTGTTGCAGTAACGCACACAAAAATATTTCAAGTGTGTGTGTGGGGGGGGGGG
>BMAV01003836.1:0-24446 GCA_019973955.1 Trichonephila inaurata madagascariensis | reverse complement strand
GTCCAGAGTCGAAAGTCCACCATTTTGGTATCATGCTCCAATACGCCGCGCAACATATCCTTTTGATTTTGTTGATTTTCGGGGGAAAAATAATACAAAATTAATTATTGAATAAATAATTAGCATTAATTAATAAAATTAATCATTAATAACGAATACATAATTAAATCTTACATAATATATACATAGGATTTTAAACAATAGAAAAAAAATTAAGTGCTATGGGGGGATCTGTTTGCTTTCTACAGCTTTTGTTTTCTTTTTTAAAAAATTTAAAAGCAATGACGTCTTTTTACATTCAAGGATGTATTTTGTTTGGCTATTTTTGGTCTCTTTTTACAACGATATTTTATATTTTACGTTGCAATTTCGATTAAATGTTGTTCAAAACATGGTAAATATATGGGTCATGGTAAAAGTTATTGTTGAAAAAACCGAAAATTTTCTCTCTGAGGAATAAATGTTTAACACGTAATGGTAAACCTGAAAATGACACTTAAGCTGCAAATAATAATGAGTTGAAAAATTGAGTGAAGCTGATTCTAAAGCATACGAATCTGCGAAAAACATCACTGAATTAAATACAGCTAACAAACAATAATTTTTAATCATGTACAGAAGAAAATTAGGATTCATCTGCGGAAAAAAAATCAATGGAAGACTCTGAGGAAAGAAGAGCAATTTTATAGACAATCAGTAAAACTATAGTTAAACTGCAGTTCGTGGTAACATAAGCAATTTAAAAAGTATGTAACAGCGGTTATTCAAAGCTTTTCTAACAGCTATTCAACTAAAAAAGCATCCCATGCATGGCCAGTGTCCACCAGAAACAGACAATTAGTGTACTTTTCAGAGGACAAAATAGGTACTGGGTAAAACATTCACCTACAAAACCATTAAACATCCCCAAATATTGTAAACAAAATTACTTCAGTCAATATAACAATGAGTGATCAAAGACTGTAGCGATCTACCTTGCGGGTTCTCTCTTAAAAACTAACAGGGAAGTAGTGTTCTGTAAAGTTTTACTTAGAGTTTAATTACCCCCTCCTCGTAATGGAAATTTATTGTGCCAATTGGTTCCATAAGGTATAAAAAAGTGTGTGGAAGATAAGGAGAATGAAACGTGAAAATAGATGGAAATTAGCAATTAACAGTACGGGGATTTTCAATTTGAACATTAGATTATTCAACTACACTCACGCCCAAAAATAAGGTCACAAGCATGTTTTTCGACAAAAATCTAAATTGCTTCCAGTAAAACTGATAGAATTTGTATTTTATGTATTTTAAAGAACGGGTAGTCAATCTTCAGTTTAGGAAAAGGAGTTGTTTACCTTTAATATTTTTGCAGAACTACTGGATTGAGACCGTTTAAGCACAAGAGATTTTTGGATGCAGTATTGGGAATATTGTATTTGAACAAACATATGTTTGCTGTGAGAATGACTTCTCATAATCGCGTTTAGATCTGTGGTGAGCATTACGTCGATCGCGATCGACCGGTAGACTGCCAAGACATTTTGGGGTGACCGCCTGAAGATTAGCCGTCAGTAATTGTATACCGAAATATTCAAGATTGGCTGACAGTATGCAGACCAAGTCTTCTACTGACTATAACTACGAAATAATTAGACAAATAATATAACTTTAGACAAAAATGTTTTATTTTTTAATGTACTTTGAATTGTTTGATAATAAATACATCATTTGATATTATTTTTGTGGCTATTATTATTATGTTTGTATCTTGCGTTTTGTTTTAAATGTGGTTTTAAAGTGTTAGTTTTTTTATTTTAATTCTGTAGGTAAGTACACATATTCCGTATTTATTATTTAGTTATAATAAATATTGAGACATTTTTCTTACCTCACCACACCTATGACACTGGACAGTAGCGCATACAATAACTTTTCAAGGACGGGGGCCACTGACACTGAGTGAACCGCAACACCTTGAAAAATTAGAAGTAGTCGTACCCTTAAAAAGTCTGCCCACCCCTGGTTCAGATGATTCGATTTACAGTATATTTCTTATACTTTTTGATCTTCTAACAATTATTTCTCTTTATTATTTCTGTATTTCATCAAAGAAAAGGCTATTTTCATTAGTTACATTTTATTTAGAGCTCCACATGCAGTAAAAAGTTAAATAAACGTTAAAAAAAGTATTTATTGTTTACGGTTGGCTATTTTTACATTATTTTAGATCGGTGATTCCCAAAGTAGTCTATATAGACCCCCAGGGGCTTATGATGACCTGAAAGGGGTCCACGTCAGTAAAAAAATAATTTAGGGGTTCGTGGTGTAAATGGGGGTCTACAATAGTGGCTCTCATTAAACCAGATCATGATTTTAATTTTAAAAGAAAATGTAATCGAGGGGAAATCAAATTTTACCTATTTAACAGATTTGCTTACTAAATTCAATGAGGCTAATTTGTAGTTATATTTTATTGAAACAAACATATATTTTACTAAAATATGAACCATCATTTTAGTTTTTCTTGCCAGAATTAAGCTAAAAGAGTATAATATTGGACGTCGCGAATTTTCTAGTTTCTCATTTTGCCACAGACAATCCACCAGAAAGATGACGTTTTAACCCACTTTTAACATATAAATGCATTCTATTCAGATTTTAAAATTAGGTTTTTGAGAATGCTTTGATTATGGTAATATCACAGGAGGCAATGAATCATATGGTCACACATACACATTTCCATCTAAGGAAAATAAATGTCATATTTCAGGAGGAATTATTGGAATAGCCACTAATGAAGATCTAAAGCAAAGTTTAAAAACGGATGTCAGCAATTTTGGCGTTAAAAAGACGTACTTGGTATTTATCCTGAATTATGGAACCGAGCAGATTTAGGGTTAAACTCGACAAGATTGATGCCAAATATGAAAATTTGATATTAAAGGGCCAGATATATTCATCCCTCCCATTGAAAGCATTTTTATTTGTTGCTCAGACGTTTTATGTAAGTGTTATTTTATGAATAATTAAATTTTGAATTTAAAATAATTAAAATACGTTTTAAAAAATTTTAACATTATATTTCATAAAAGTTAAAAATTTAAATCTTTTAAAGTAAATAACTCTAAACCAGCTGTCTAAAAGATATTTAAGTTGATAAAAGTACAAAAACAAAAAATAAAGTTGAAAAAGTACAGTTAAGTTGATAAAAGTACAATTTAATAATAGATAAGAAGGGGTCTGCCCAAAGGGAGAAAAACATGGCAAGGGGTCTATGAGACAAAAAAATTTGGGAACCTCTGTTTTAGATTAAACGAAAAAAAGAATCTACTGAGTATATCTCCAACACATTTTGTGTTTGATTATATGTCTAAATTTCTATGAAAAAATTGAAGTACATTAAAATTATTATAATTATTAATTCAGTCTTAAAATTAAATAGCTTTTGCCTTTAATTTTTACGAAAAATTTCATTACGTATTAAAACGCAGTTATGTAAGTGCTGTCAGTTATCGTGATCGTGTTAAGTAGAACAAGAGAAACCGTATCGCTGAGTGCAATTAGAAAATTGGTTCCTTTTCTACTTAAACTGATTACACATCTCTCTCTAGAAAATTTTATTATTATTAATGATCTTAAAACTTTCAAAATCAGTAATTAAATAAAGCTCCATTCCTGCGAAGTCTAAGATGAGATGTGGCTAACTTCGAATGTACGGACTTACTATTTTATTTCTTCTATAATACTGTTACTAATTTTACCGCCTTCTCTTAACTGAATTTAGTTCCTTCTAGAAAGATGAGAGAATAGTTTAACTTATCTGTGAAGTTTGCACTTATTTTCTAATATTCCTTTTGTAAATATATTTTGATTCCTTTTTTTATCTTTTCCATTTTTCCTGAAGAATTTTCATTCATTCTTGAAGCTGTGAATGCGAGAACCAAAAATGTGCAAAGCCAAAGAACTGAAGTGAGCTGTATCAAACTGCATTACTTCTTAAGGTATCCGACTACGTTCGGAACCGTGATTTTAAAAAAGCACATAAATGAATAATTGTCATGATATTTAGTGTCACTTAGATTAGAATACATGTATAAAATTGTTTTAAGGACACATTATGACAAAAAAAATTATTTAAATACAATATTTTGGCAAAAAATTAACTTAGAATAATCTTTTTTCCAAATGTTCTCCTTTTGTAAAAAATGCTTCTATTATATTAATATTTTGCCTGTATACAGCTCAGACCTCTCTACAAAGGCTCAACTAACATTTTTGAAAAATTCACATTATTTTCAGTTACCACCAATTTAAATAATTATTGGCGTTTTTTTCTTAAAATTGCTCTCCTCTGTTGTCGTAAAATATGGATAAACCCACTTCTAAGTTATATATTTCAAAAATTCTAGTTGAGCCTCTGTACAGAGGTCTGAGCTATATACAGGCAAAATATTAATATAATAGAAGCATTTTTGACAAAAGGAGAACATTTGGAAAAAAAATTATTCTAAGTTAATTTTTTGCCAAAATATTGTATTTAAATAATTTTTTTTATAAAAATGTCCTTAAAACAATTTTATACATGTATTTTAATCTAAGTGACACTAAATATCATGAAAATTATCCATGTATGCGCTTTTTTAAAATCACGGTTCCGAACGTAGTCGGATACCTTAAAGAGCGCTGTTGCCATCTGCCATTGTTTCTATGTAATTGGTTTACTTTTAAAAATAATGTCTTACGACGGGTTTATTTTCAAATTTGGTCAATTAGTTACTTGTAACCTGTCTAATTTTTCTGATTTCCGTATAATTCTTTTGATTATTATTTCACCTCTCTCAAACTGAAAATCTTGTAGATCTAGATAAATAAAATAATCACTTTCCTTCGTAAATATTGAATTACGCTAGACTCTTCACACTTATACACGAACGCTATAAATCCACAAGTTGTTCATATTTGTCTTTATTCTACAATATATAACACATTTATTACACTTATGGAAATTTAATTTTGAAACAACTAAATACTACTTCGTATAAGAACCATTGTTAGAAATTATTCCAATACTCCATTCATCAAAAAAAAGTTGCACTGACCAATCTTAAGTTACTAAAAGTAGTAAAAAGGAGGTGAAGCATTTGGAAAGTTTTTGTAAAATAGCTAAGAGATCCAAGGGGAAAGATGTTGATTTTATCTTTGGCGTAAGATTTGAACTACCCCGACCCATTAATTCACAAATATATGTGATGAAAAGTCTTCCTGGGCGTTAATTAGAGAAGGTTGATTATATGGATCCATTCCTTCCTCAGTGACTCAACAACCCAGGGTAGGTCTTGGCCTTCTCAAGGAGCCTTCTCCAGGCCAACCTTATTTCTGCTTGTGTTCTCCAATTTTAAACTCTCAAAACTAGATCATTTTCTAGGCTATCACAATCAATCCATTTTCTCTGTGTGCCAATTGGTTGGGCATTGAAGACTTTTTTAGTGGTGTGGTCTTCGTCCGTTCTTAAAAATATCCGACTACGTTCGGAACCATGATTTTGCAAAAGCTTATAAACGGATAATATTTATGATATTGAGTGTCACTTAGATTAGAAAATGTATATAAAATTGTTTTAAGAATAGTATTACACAATAAAAAATTATTTAAGTACAATATTTTGACAAAAAATGAACATAGAATGACCCATTTTCAAAATGTTCTCCTTTTGTTAAAAATACTTCTATTATAATAATATTTTGCCTGTATATAGCTTAGGCCTCTTTACGGAGGCTCAACTATGATTTTTGAAAAATTCACATTATTTTCAGAGTTACAACCATTTGAAATAATGATCGGCGTTTTTTTCTTAAAATTTCTCCCCTCTGTCGTCGTAAAATATGGATAAACCCACTTCTAAGTTATATATTTCTAAAATTCTAGTTGAGCCTCTGAAGAGAGGTCTTAGCTATATACAGGCAAAATATTATTATAATAGAAGCATTTTTCACAAAAGGAGAACATTTTGAAAAAAAATTATTCTAAGTTAATTTTTTGCCAAAATATTGTATTTAAATAATTTTTCTTGTCAAAATGCTCTTAAAACAATTGTATACATGTATTAGAATCTAAGTGACACTAAATATCATGAAAATTATTCTTTTATGCGCTTTTGCAAAATCACGGTTCCGAACGTAGTCGATACCTTAATTCGTTGTATTTTGATGAAGTTAAAAATGTCGGAATCTTTATGAGTGATAGAGCTCCAAATTTGGTCTTCTTCAACACGTCCCATTTTTTTGAATTTTTCCAAAATAAATTTTAAAATCTTCCTTTCGTCGATACTTATTATGTTCTCATCCATCAAATTTCACATGCAGTAGTTAATATTGACCTTAAAAGACTTTTATACGATAGAACCTTTGTTTCTCTTTTGATTATAAATTTGGTTTCATATATATTTTCGTATTCCATTAAGACAGTGCTTCTCAAACTTTCAATACTGGCGACCCAGTTTTCAATCATAATTTTCATCGCGCCCCCCTTTATACAATAACAATGAATTGAATTCAATAATAATGTATTTGACATAAATGTACAATACGATTTTAATTACATACCGTTCAAACTATCAAGATAAGTATTAAATTTTGTTCCTGACAAGTCCATGGGAGTCGCGAGTAATTATTAATCTTGTTCTTAACTTAGTATTGATAAATTAATGATCAAATACGTTGTGCAGTACTGTATCATTTATAAGTATATTATAATGTGTATTTTAATGTGTTTAATGTGTTATTATTTTAATGTGTTATGTTTAATGTTGTATTATAATGTGTAAATGTGTATTTTACTTTTATTATGTCAGAATGTATTTTGTTTTCTTCCTTTCAGTAAATTTGTGATTGTTTAAATATTTTATTCTTGACTCTTCGATGTGTTCTCGCCCCCCTTGTAAGGTTATCACGTCCCCTAGGGGGCGCGCCCCACAGTTTGAGAAACACTGCATTAATATATCTATTAGCCACAGTAATTATCTGTTGGATTTCAGTAGTATAATCGTTACTATTGTTAATTTCAGAACTTAAATAAGTGAAACTGTCCACAACTTCAAAATTATACTCTTCCATTTTAAAGTGGGAATTATTAAAGCATGATTTAGTGCAGTGATGGCGAACCTATGACCCGTGGGTCAGACACTGAGCTACGCAAGCTTTTTAACTGACCCAAGATTGCTAGGCAACCACTTGTACGTTTACGTGGGTTTATTAAGATTTTCTAATTTGTGTGCATTATTTATATTTGTATTTTTACAAGCACTGCATTGACACAAAAGCAATTAGAATGCTGTCTATAACCTTCAGTTTGATCATTACAGTACCAAAGTTACGCAAATGACAGCAAATGTATATGAAAGTATGTAGTATTTAAAATAAAGCAAAACTGCTTACTAAATATCAAATAAAGTATATAGTTTTACTCACATTTTATTTGTTGAAAAAAAATCGATAAACAAAAGCAAATAACCATATTTAAAGCACTTCTTTGGATAAAATACACTTTTGTAAGGTTATATTCAGTTAAGTTTGTAGAAAGAGACTTCCGTCGCTCCTATTTTTACCCTTTAAGCCAGTGCTTCTCAAACTTTCGATATTCACGACCCAATTTTCAATCATAATTTTCATCGCGCCCCCATACAATAACAAAGTATTGAATGCAATAATAATGTACTTTGATGCTAAAGCTACAATACGACCTTAATTGTAAGCTGTACAAATTATCAAGATAAGTATTAAATTTTTGTATATGATAAGCCCATGAAAAAATTATTAGTAATTATTAAACTTGTTCTTAACGTAGTATTGATACTTAGTATCAAATATATTGTGCAGTACCGATACATTTATAAGTATAGTATATCATATAGTATATTAGAGTGAATGTGTATTGTGTAATGTAATGTCAGAATATCAATTTACTAAAAGAAAACAAAACAAAATATAATTTTTCAAGTAATCGTTTATTTTCGACTTTTCGATATGCTCGCGCCCCCTTGTAGGGTTATCACGCCCCCTAGGGAGGCTCGCCCCACAGTTTGAGAAACACTGCTTTAAGCCAAATGAATTTTAAAGATGTTTAGTTTTAATTATACTCAATTAAAAATTTTTAAACTTAACTCTGCTGTAAATGGGCATTAGTGACCCGCGTGCTAATACTAAAAAAAAATATATATGAACAAAATTTGACCCACGTCTCAAAAAGGTTCGCCATTCCTGATTTAGTTTAAGGAATATATTTGGTCTTACTCTCTTCGACTCTTATCCTCATCCTGGGGCTTTTTCCCTAAATATAAGAAGGCTTGTCTTAGTACTGGGGGTTTTCGAGCAGTATTATCAATGTCATCAGCAAAAGTCAACAATTGTATTGATTTATTAAAGATACGTCCTCTGGTATTGATGTTGGAATCTCTTACCACTTTTTCTAATGCTAGATTTATGTATCCATTACTGCAATGAAAAAAAAAGTGTGTGTGTTTATGACCACACAATAGAAGTGATAACTTCGAATTTTGTAATGATTATTTCAGGGATTAGTTCGGTGAATAAAAAACAAGGGGATATTAGTATTGTCCTATAAAATTATTCATTCATATGTCTGCACTCATAAAGTAATATTTTTGTGCGAAATATACAATCATATTTGTGAATTAATTATATTCTAAGAAGGATCCAATAGGTTTATGGTAGCTGAAATAAGTTATAAATACTTTAGATTCAAAATTTTATTTAAATATCTGTAAAAAAAACTCCGTTAAGCGTTGTTCCGTACTTCCTCGTGCTTTCATTTGGATCATTTGACATAATTAAATTGAATCTGGATTTTAAAAAATCAACTAAAGATTTTGATTTGTCTTTTGAAAAATCTACTTTAAAATTCCCACTTAAAATCATAGGTAATTTGTTCAGAAGACCCGATCCGACTTTGTGAATTTTGGTTGTAATTTAACACTAGAAAGACTGAAACTCAGTATATGCCTGTATTGCCCAAAAGCAGTCAAAATGACCGCACTGTGAAAGAATATCTAATGTGTAAATAAATTTGTTAAAAATTAATTTTTAATATTTTTTATATTATTTACAGTCATATAACAAGTTATTAATATTAAATTAATATTAAAAGAAATTTATTTTACTCGGAAAAAAATATACTCTAAAATGTCTAAGAAATTGGGCCATAATATGCACCATTGTTTTTCTAATTGAAATTAAAAAGCATGTCAAAATGACTTTCTTGGGCAATATAGTGTTAACAATATCCATGCATTAATTTAAACAAAGGGATAGTAAGACAGGTAGTTGATTGGTAAGAGAGGAATCTAGGTCAAAACCTTTAAAAATGGATTTAATCTCGGAAGATTTATATCACATAATCTCTAGCTTATAATAGCTCTTTTGTCATTGTATGGCAGTTTTGTAGAAATATATCCGGTGCTGCTGCAAGGTAAGTATTTTTAATTATATTTTGTTTTCTTGTATTTAAATTATTTAATGTAACTTTTTCTTAATACCTGTATACTTAATTTTATTTTAAAGTTTTAATTGTTTTAATTTTCTTTTTAAACTCAAAGTATATTTAAGTAATGTAATTAATAGATTTATTTGTTCAAAGTTGTTCTATTTCGCTTACAAAAATAGATTTTTATTCTTAAATTCACTGCAATATTGATAATGATAATTATACTATTTACTTAGTTCTGTAAAAATCTTTCCTTTTTTTTACATTTTGTTTAATTTTAGTGTAGGATTTCTTCTACCGCGTTTCAATTAATTTCGGAGTGAAGGAGGGAGGGGAGAAACATCCCTCCTTTTCTTTTTAGGGTTGTGTATGTCGCGGACGACCTTGTACGAGCAAGGTTTCCGAATAAAGACGAAAAAAGCCGAATGAGCGTTACAAACCCGAGCGTGGCGTTCATTCAAGTTCACTTTCCAGCAAAACGCGCCTTATAGAAGTTATCACTTCAAAAAAACTTCTCTGTTGCAATGAGTTTCATTTGGAATTTGGAATGCTTCCATATGTGGTCTCTAGTTGAGATGGCGGGCTATTTGACGCATGCGTTGTAACCTCTTCCATTGTTAGTCATGATTTTAAATCTTAGCTAAATCTCCCTATGAGATAGTAATACTAGTTTGCGGTGTTCCTTTAACTCAAGGATTCTCAATCGCTAATCCACAGGAAAAATTTCACCTTAAGAGGTTTTTATCTCCCCACGTTAAAACAACTTTTTTATTTAAAAAATAATATTAACAAAATTTTTTACAATATTTTTTTTTACGTGGATGTCATAGTCTTAGGATCTAGAATCCATAATTTTGTTTTCGAAGAGAAGTTGAAAATTATCAGTTAATATTATGTGCTAAATAAACAAAAACCATAGGTATTTAAATTTTTTAGTAATGAGAAGATTGATTTTTTCGTTTTTGTGTGTGTTTCTATGCGTAAGCACTTTGTGATTATTTTTATTAATTTTCTATGATTTTCCTCAATGGTCTATTTATTAAAAACAGTAACTATACTTATCTTTACATTATTGTAAGTGAATTATAATACAAACGTTACAATTAGAGTTCTTCAATATTTAGTGCATTTTCTGTTTTTAAAAAAGAAGAAAAAAATCTGCTTTCAGGTCATTTTATATCCGATTTCCGAATCAGCATTTTGAGGTAAACTGTTTGGGAACATTATGGTTTGATCTGACCATCTTCGTATCCAGAGTGTTGAGCCTGGTCTCACTCCTTGGATAACTGGGTTGAAAATGAATTCTACTATCGAGAAAGTTATTAGGCACTTTTTTTCTGCATTGCTAATTGTGATTCACGGGAAGGGAAGTAGGTCATTGCATATTTGCAATTTTATTTTGTCAATTTTTACAATGTGCCTCAAATCGGTAAGAGCTAATATTGATTTATAATAAAATTGAAATATAATAACCTCGAAATAGGCTACTTTTAATTTTTATGAAGCTACATTAATTCCACCAACCAACGAAATTGTCTTTTTGATGTACCATCTGAACAGAGATTGATACTTTTTTTGTCCATTTGCATAGCTGGGATTTTGTAACACACTGTATAATTATAACTACCACCTTTCCTTTTGCTATTAAGCGGAATCAGATGGCGCTCCTCAATCTTTCAAAAGAAAATTACTTTCTTCCCAAGTAAAAGAGTTAGAGTAAGATTTAGCGTGCTCTGTAGAGGGAATTGCCCTTTCCCTTTGCAAAATACTGTTGATGTATTCTAAAATGAGTGCAATATGCATGTTTTGTGTCCTCTGTATTTGGAACTTATTTGTTCCTGTATATACTACAGCAGGAGTACTCAACCTTTTTTTCTGCTGGGCCGCATACATATGTCAGCTATTTTATGCAGGCTACAACATGAGGATTAGTGTGTGTACTGAGAGGGGGGAGAAATGCTTTAAGACCAATAGAACATAGGAAATTTAAAATGTCAAAAAATATTTATCAAAATATTATAGCTCCTGTTTTGCTTTTTTTTAATTATTATTTTATATGTTTTTTTTATTTTTATCACTAACAATAAATTAGAAACATTTAATAAATACTCTTTCACAATTTCTGCATCAGTAAACGGTTTCATATGATTACCAATAATATAACAAACTTCATAGGATGTCTTTGTTACCACTGTGATATTACCACTGACGAAACACTTTGTTGCGGTTGAAAAGATTATTCGAAAAAAAGCCTATTTATCACCTCTTGAAAGAGATCTTCGAGGAAAAGTGTCATTGAATGGTATTTTTTAAAACAGCACTTCCTTGACAAATTAAACAATTACGGATCCATGTTTGTTTTTCACTACAAAATGGTCCACCTCACAATCGTCTTGAAACAATATATTTTCCTCTAATATTTTTCGCTTGAAAGATATGAAAGATAGTTAAAAATTACATCCACCTATATAATTGTCGCTACTTCACTGTTGTTCGTTATCACTAACCGTAGCCGTTTCAAATACAAAAAGAATATCAATTCATACCCGTACGACACCGACAGCAAAAAGCAAAATTGATATATTTGATTTCTTGGGAAAAAAAATTCCCACCAAATTTTTAATACAATGCTCTTAAATAAGTAAATTTCTCAGAGTATTGGACCATGACCGGGCCACTTAAAACGGCTCGGTGGGCCGCAGGTTCAGTTTTGCTGTTCTACAGTGTATGATATATTTTAACCAAAAACAATAATAACCATGAACCACAATTTGTATTAATATCATTCTAAAGTTGATCAACAACCCAGATTTGGAGAAATCATCTAGAAAAGATATAATGACATAAAGAATATGTTGGACACTGATATACCCTAGCTGATCCATTATTGAGAAGGTAGATATCCCTCCCCTTGGAAGTAATCACATGAATCACCCATAGGGGACTTCACAATGGCCAATAAAAAAATCATTAAAGAAGCACTGCGACATTTTATATGAATCGAGATACAGAAATACTCTGAACTTACGCGATAGGCGGGGCTGAGTGATAACCGCGTCAGTCGGGGTATAATTTCTCATACAAATACATGTCAATTACTTTTACGGTGGGGTCAAAGGCTAAATAAAATAATAATTTAAAGAAAAAAAAGTTTAAACTAATCTTAGATAACACAAATACGAAATCGCAAACCGAAGTTACTTTGATGTAGAAGGTTTCATAAAATCTAACAAAGTAGAATGACTGCGTGTTCAAAGGTTTTTCCCCCTGAAAACTTCCTCGTAGCATGCTAACAATTTTCTTTTTCCTTGTTTTTTTGTGTGGATTGATTGATTGATTATTAACGTCGCACTGATTAGCTACACGAGGGCTTTTGGCGACGGACCACGTAATTTTGAACCATGGTCGAAGTGACGTGGACGACACCTGAGCTGGCACTCTCCTCTCACACTACCACACCAACGGAAGGACGTTTCAGCTCTCGACAGATTTAACGTGCATCGCTGCCCTACACGGTGGGTCTAGTGGTACTGGGCTCGAACTCGTGACAAGGCAAGCCATGGTCCGATACCTATACCACTCGGCTACCGCGGCCACTTTTTTTGTGGAAAAATACGCTCATTGTGTTGAAGTCTATACTTTCTAAAATTTGTAACCCTTTTTCAATTAAACTTTGTCAAACTCCTATCAGTTATTTGAACTTCTAGTTGAACTGGGTCTCTAAAGACTCAAGTTCTTCAATGTCTTGCTCTTGCTCATGCATTTCTATGAGCTCACCCATTGTCAGCTCCTAATTGTGGGAATCCAGCAGTTCTCTTGTGAAGGTCCTCACGATCCACTTCTAAGTTTATTTGCCTGAAAAGATGAACAATTTCTACAATCATATTACCAATTTCACCAATTTTATCATCCCCCTCCCCCTTAACAAGGGACGAATTGGCGAGATTTGAAAATCTCGTAACTCCGAATTCTCGTAAGTCGAGGTATTACTGTATTTTATAAGTAAAACTATGTTTTGAAAAGTAAGTAGCATTTCAAAAATTCTGTCAATTAAAGATTCAAACAATTTAGAAAACTCAGAGGGGTTTAAAATTATGGTATTCAGCAGCTTTAGAATTTCAAGAAAAACCAGAAATAAAATTTAAATTATTTCACCATCTAAATTGGAGGACCTAATGGAAAAATACATACAAACAATTTCAATTTATTTTTCGGTAGTTTGATTTTGGATCCAGAATTTACCAAAACAGGGGTATCAGCGTGTAAAAATCTAAACCAGGGGGTGACAACCTTTTAGCTCTGACGTGCCAAACCAATCTATCAATATGATTCACCGTGCCACACTGTCAGACATGTTTGAAATCTTTCAATTCCAGCTATAATGCATGCAGAGTTAAAGAATAAAGATCAATAATATACAGTAGAACCTGTTTTTGTGTGGTCTTTTTATGCAATTTGTTTTGTGCGATTTTATTTTTGTGTGATTTTTTATGTACGATCTTTTTTTTAAGCGGTGTATGAATTTCAATGGCTTTGGCGCCACTGTAAAGTTTTATATCTATGTTATACTAGTGGCGTAATGGAGAATGTTGGGACCCCCCCCCTGAAAGTCAGGTTTCGCCTTTAATATTTTATAAATTGGGTAAATACGTATTTAGTGTTAGTCAAGGCTTGGGCCCCTAGAATCTTGCCCCCCTCCGTGATGCGGGGGTGTACGTTACGCCACTGAAATGTAGACAATTCAAGACGCTCTGTTCATTTGTTATAAACAGTATTCCGCCAATGCGCATTCAGTTGCTTTCTCTCAACGCTCCAGCAGCCTGCGCTTGATTGAAGACGAAACTTTCAATGACAGTGACATTATGAATAATTTAATATATTATGAAGACCGGACAAGAAGAACCGGATTCTTTGAGAGTGGATAAAAATATGCAGGGATCCAGCTTTCCAACAAATTGGAAAACAAATAGATACCAATAAGAAAGGAGTATAAAATTCCAAAAAGGGCTTCAATCATGTATATCTGGTTATCGTGACATTTACAAGCAACTGACCACCCGACCTTCGTCACAAAAACTTATTTCTTACTTTATGTTTCCAAAAAATAAATCAATTGAAAATTTACCTTCAAATGACGAAAGCGGATTTTGAACTTTTCATTACAGGGCTTTGGATTACGATGAGTAGCAATGAATTATGTATGTGCATTTTGAAAACTTATTCGTGTATATAATGAGAAACTATATGTTTTTAAAATGTGTAATATTTAATTATTTATTTTGTTATGGAAATATCCTTACATAAATTTCGTAAATAATTGGCATATTTTATAAATGCGACTTTTTTTTTATGCGGTCCCTATCCAACGCTTAAAAAAAGTTTTTTGTAGTATTTCCACGAATTAGTTCATTAAATGTAAGAATTTATGAAATTTTTGAATATTTTTTTGTGCATTTTTTTATGCGGTCCCTATCTACCGCACAAAAACAGGTTAAACTGTAAATATATATATAGAGAGAGAGATTTACAGTTTTGTTATGTATTAAATTTGCATCATTTAAAGATATTTCTTAACAAAAAAAAAAACCCAGAAATTAATTATATTTATTTTTCAATTCCTACTATTAGCTCGCACTGTCTATATATTTATTTATTTATATATTTGTATATTTATTTACTTATCTTGGTGGAATTTTCAATCGTTAATAAAATACATTTTAAACCCTGAATTGAGCTGAAATTTTATATACAGGATCATTTTGATGACAATAAAAATTAATTGTAATTAATCAAAATTAATTGATTAAAACATTATTTAATGAATTACAAATACAGCCACGTTGGCGACTTAGCGACCCTTTGGCGACTTGTGTAAAAAACTTAAAAAGGTTTTTTTTTCTCACGTGTTAAAGCATTCATTTGGACTGAAATTAAAAGGACAATACGATACTTTAATGATAATTAAAAAACTAATTACCATTAATGTTGTGATTCTGTCCTATGTATATACATATTTATATTAATTGTAACTATTTAATAAAAAGTAGCAAAAAAATAAAATTTTTCGTTGTTGATCTAAGTAAGAATTGACTTAAAAACTATTTTTTTATATTACTTGTTTCAACAAAAATTAAAATTGTATATGTACATATATTACATATTTTTAACATATTTATTTCAATAAGAAATACACAACAGAAAATGTAAGTATTTCTCTTAGTTATAGTTAAAGAAAATGATAAATAAAAATTTTAATGAGAACATAATGCTTACACCACTCTTTACTTTCATATCACAAAATCAAGGGTATAATTTGTTACTTTCAATTTGACATTATTCAGAGCATTCATTTGTTAACTTATTTCTTTGATATTATATTAAAAATTTTCATATGAGGAAAGATTTTTTTTCTTAGATATGTAGAACCAAAAATGGAAAGCAGAGTACATGCCATTTTATGTCTTCAAAGAATTAAATCTCTCCAGCAATGACATTCAATTATTTACGAAATTGCTGTAAATTTATCTTTGGAGTTTTTTTTTAGAATTTTTCGTGATTTCGTAAATGCACATGATTCTTAAGATGTTTGTCAAATAAGATCCTTTACAAATTTATCAATTTCCATCCACTCAAAAATTGATAAATTTGTAGAGTAGTGCAGAGCCCCTGAGAATGGTACCACGTGTCACATGTGGCACGCATGCCATTGGTTGCCGACCCCTGATCTAATCTATAAATTTTGAAAAGAAACCTTTTTTTTTGTCACATAAAACGTTTATTACGTTTTTTTGTCTTTTGTTCACGATGATTTTACTCATACTTCATACAATCAATGAATCATCGTTTTATGTAATCTTTTCAAGTTTTTTACTATTATTATCAGTAATTATGTAAATTAAATGTGGCTGTGGTGACCGTGTTGTTAGGTTCATGAGCTCGTGATCACCATAGCGGAGTCATTAAAATTAAACCTGCCGTGTAGAGGCAAATTAAATATGTTGAAGGGTTCAAAGCCCTTCAATGGCGTAATGCAGGGATGGCGAACCAGTGGCACGCGTGCCATCAATGGCACGTGACACAACATTTTGGACACACCAGAAATCAAAATGGTTCGTATTTTATTTCAAAATAATAATGTTCACTATGAAGTATTACGAGCAAACGCGACTGGGAGCCCACTCGTTCGTTATTGTTCTGCCTTAGTTAAGTCGTGGACTACAGTTGCTTATGATGCAAAATTTGTCTACGCATAGCAAAGTCAACTTCTTTGAAACTACTGTAGTTTTAAGTTTATTTGTGTTATATTTACGATTTTTGACTGTTATTTAACATGGCTAATTCAGCTAAAGAACAGAAAGTGCAAGATAGTAAGTGTAACAAAGAATTTCAAACTTGATGAATCTAGAAATATGGCATTATTAGTAAAGGCGACGTGGTGTGTGTTTTATGTTCTGGAACAGTGGTATGCGGAACATCGTCTATAAAACGGCCTTTTGAAACAAATCACAAATCCTCTTATAAAAAAAAAAGTAAACCACAGCAAAAATAATTAATTGTTTAGAAACCATTTGGCAGATGATTCCAATTCAGCATGCATTCTACTAAGAGCAACATCTTACAATCTTAATATAAGTTATTTATCACCCAATCTGCAACAACAGAAATCCCACTAATGTTACTATGCATTCTATACTAAAAGAGATACATCTTACAATCCTAAAATAAGCTGTCATCCAATCTGTAACAGAAGTCACACTAATGTTACTTTAATTTGAATTACACATATAACTAAAACATTTACAACTATACAGAGCAAAATGTATTTTTTCGTAGTAAATAATGAGTTTTGAGTTGTTAGTATTTAGTTTTATTATTTTTCCTCTAATCACAAGTCAATATTATTTGGCACGTCTATTCCTCATTAAACACTTCTTTAGAAAAAATGGCACGTTGATCCATAAAGGTTCGCCACCCCTGGCGTAGTGCGAAAGTTTGGAGAGTAGGGTGCCAATTCAAGTCATTTGACTTGATGTCAATAAATAAACCAATATATTGCACTTATCATAATTGAGGGTTGCTAGAGCCCCGAGAGGTTAGATTTCTGCTCATTTTAGTCACCTTTTACGACACGCATGAGCTTACGTTGGGACTATTCTACTCCGGTCACCACATGTTATAAATAAACCAATCCCAAACACCTTTTTAGCTGTCCTTCCATTGTTAGTGTCTTTTTTAAAATACACGATAACTAGGACACTCTATAATGGACATTCTATACCCGGATCGTGCTATGGGTGTTGCCACGGCAATGATTCCGCCTTTGGCAATATTTGACTATATCTTTACAGTATTTTTATTACCGCCTTTGTACTTTGTCATACACGACAACAACAACAACAAATAAACCAATAAAATCAGATAAATGAAAATTAAGGAATTTATCTTCTTCTAAAAACAGAGAATAAATTACATTTTCTCCATAAATAAATTTAAAAATTCGATGTTACTTTATTGTGTGTATCTCTTCTTCCTTTTACTAAACTTCTAAAAAAATATGCAGCGAATATTTAGATAAAAGGGAACGGAATTTGTTCATCTAATGGAAGAATTTTTTTCTCAAAAATATATTCGCGTTTTAAACTCTAAAAGCAAAAACCCATCATCGCGATCCATCCCTTCGAGTTTCGTTCAGAAATTCGCTCCAGTACATTTAACGCTTGAAAAAGTATTTTAATCTCAGCCATCAATCTTTATTCGAGTATAGGAAACTGCATTTGATACTCTCGCGCGTCCAACCCGTTCCAGAAAACAATTTATATCATAAAAGACCATAATTTATGTTCGCAGTTAAATTTGGAGTTTCTCCACTGTAAAACGCTCGACGCGTTTAAAGTTCATAGCTTACCAGCATAAGCGCGGGGAGAAACACCTAATTTAATAGCTAGAGTGGTTTCCAATAATTTTTTTTATCTTCTTGAAAACAGAAGTATAAATTTAAACCTGTTGTAGCAGTAAAAGGTAGTGCTAAGCCGCACCGCCAGTAAAAAACTATTAATTTCGCGCACTTTGAAATCGTAATACACACATTTATGAATATTTTCCAGGTTTACATCTAATTTTATTCGACAGCAACTTTTGTCATCCAGGAATTTCATAAATCGCGATAACGCTCACTTGCTTCAAGTTAATAATAAACCTATTTAAGGAATCCGACTACGTTCGGAACCGTGAATTGCTACAAAAAGCGTATAAATGGATAATATTTATAATATTTGGTGTCCATAGATTAGAAAATGTGTATATAAATTTGATGTTTAAGGAATAGTATTACAATAAAAATTATTTAAGTACGTATTTGTCAAAAAATGAACATTGATTTAACAATTTTGAAATATTCTCCTTTTGTGAAAAGGTTTCAATACATAATAATATTTTTCCTGTATATGCTACATAGCTCAGATCTCTGTGGGGGCTCAACTAGAATTTTTTGAAATATATATAACTTAGGGGAGTGGGTTGCATCATGTTTTTACGATGACAGAGGGGAGAGAATTTTAGAAGATAAAAACGCCGATAATTATTTTCAATGGGTTGTATTTCTGAAAATAATGAATTTTCGAAAATCTTAGTTCAGCACCTCTCTGCTTTTGAGAGGTCTCAACTGCCTGCTCTGAGCAAAAATATTATTATAACAAAGCATTTTCTAAAATACGCTTTATTTTGAAAAGGTTATTCTAAGTTAATTTTGCTGAAATATTAATATTTAAAATAATTTTAATCAAATGTGTCTTTAAAACCAGTACGCCACATGCACATTCAATGTAAGTGACACTAAATATCGCCCGAAAGCATTCGCCATTTACGCATTTTAAATCACGGTTCCGAACGAGAGTCAGCGGATACTTAGGTATCCGACTATTTGTGACAACCTTTTTTTAAAAAAAACTAGCTGCTAGGCCCGGCGTTGCAAGGGCTTGCTCTACTTTTATAAATTTTCCTTTCCTTCACAAAATCAGCACTTCTAATACTCTTTTCAAAACGAGCGCTTCCACACCCTCCGCTTAACCCGGTGTTGCGCTCGGGCTTTTACCGAGCGTATAACTAAAATTCCCTGTTTCACAAAAGGGAATTTTTTCCCAGCTGCTTCTCTTTAATCAGACGGTTTTATTTCCTCCCACCGCGTTGCACGAACATTTTAAATGTCACGCATAACATATTATCATGGAAATTCCCTCCCTTCTCTTCTGCTCGAAAGCGTTCCTGTGTATGTGTGTGTGTATTTCTATAATTAGCGTCATTACCACAAAACTCAAAGTACAGGCGCTGCGATGAGTACTGTTGCGTTTTGGAGTTCATAGGGACTTGTTTAAATTACACTAATTTGGTGACGTGCAAGAGGGTAGGTACCAGCTCAAGTCTCATCATCGTCACTTGACAATGGCTCAAAATGTCGAGGTGCGTCACCAAAAGTTCTGGAGTAAGTGAACAGTGGGACTCACTCACTCCTTCACTTTTCAACTTTTTAGGCCCCGGAAACGAAAATGTACTTTTTAAAAATAGCTGTATGTTGAAAAAAGTAGAAATTTTTATAATTACAAAATATCACAACTATATTACACGTTGAATTAAAATTGTCAGCGATTTTTTGAAATATTTGATACACGGGAAAAAAGTTTCATGCAATTATTTTTATAAATGAAGAAGTTATAAAAAATTTGAATTTGATAAGTAGTTATTAAATATTTAAAATTTGAGTATTTTTTAAAAATTCCTAATAAAAAGTTTTCGGCATTTTATTTTTTAAACTACTAACTCTAAAAGATCAAAGTATGAGTTTTTTTTTAAAATCATTTTCATATAATTTCATATAAACGCATCGATATCGATTCATTTTAGAAAAAATCATAAAATATGTAAAAAACATACTGTATTGTGACGAAAATAAATTAGCTTTCAATTACAGAATTGCTGGCGAAGTTATTAAATGCTGATAAAATTTTGATATTTTTTAAAAATCATAAAAACTAAGCGATGATGCTGTTTCGAACCGGGTACAAACGTTGGTAATCAAATTAAACAATGCCAGAGCCTCTCCACGAGAATGCTTGGGAAAAATAAAGGAAGAAATATTCAATTTCGCCAAATCTGTTGATTTTCAGTATTTATAGGCGCATTTCTTTCTGAGTGCTTAACCTTCCATCAAACGGGGCCGAGGCGAGGAGGAAAATAATCGTTTGGCGCCCCTAACAGATTTTCGTCGTCAAACCTTGGCTATTGTAAAATTTGCCTTTTTTGTAAAAGTTTTTTTAATTTTTTTTTTTCGGGCTTCATTTTTAAGTTAGTGCCTTCAAACTTCAAACATCGATTGAAAACAACGCTAATTTTTAAATAAAAAATGTAACAAAAATACAATAATGCTTAAATATTTCTCATAAAAGGGAAAAAGCCAAAAAAGCACATTTTAAATGTAATTTTAAGTATTTTTTTCAATCTTTGGCCTGGAAATTGCAATGGACAACAATATTACATTCTACACACGGAAAAAGGTTTCGTAAGATTATTTTACCTCAAATAAAGAAGTTATTAAGAATATTTAAATATAAAATTTTGAGTATTTTGAGAAAATCGTAAAAGAAAGTTTTCAACATTTTATTTTTTAAATGACTGATTCTAAAAGAGAAAAGCCCTGAACTTTTGAGTGTAGAATATCATTCATTAACGCAAAAGAAAAGGCAAACGGAACGAGGAGATTTTTTTTTTGAAAATTTTACTAAATATTTAATATATTTTCTAGTTTTCTTATCGTATAATTATTAAATTATATCCATAATTTATTTTACAGTATTAGATTTAAAAACTTTATCTTATACTTCTGTTCTTTTGACGTAATGCATTTATGTATACTTTTGAGTTTGGTACATTAGTTTGCCATCTACATTTGTGTTTCAAAAGGTACGGATCGTTCAATTGAACAAAATCCTTTATACTTAAAAATTAAATGTTAAAGTGTAGAACAAGGGTTGGGAGGGAGGAGGGAGGCTTGGCATTGTCAATATTTTGGTAGACGAAATCGATTGCCAAAGAAACAGCTTTATTCAGTGATAAAAGGTGTTTTTACTGACCGGAATCCCATAGCCAAACTTCACATAATTTAACGACCTAATTTTGCTTACGGCATAGCCATCTGTCGATAGCTATGTCTTGGGGTTTTCGCGTAAGTTAGAGGTGTGGGATTATCCATCGGAAGGATATGAGACATTCCTATAATTCTTAATATGAGAAGCTTTTGTTAAAGAATCTATCTTAAATTACTTAGATAACGAACAAGCTTATGACTAAGTGAGGAATAAACCAAAGTACATTTGACCGTTAACTTCTAAGTCAAGATCGCCCCCAATTAGATCACTTATCAATATGGCAATTAAATCCACCTGAAATCTCCGATTCAATAATTTACTAGCGTTCAGAATATAATCCTCCACTACCTTGATTTGAACTCAACGATACAGTTACTTTCAGGTAGACTGATGAGCTCGCGTGCAATAGTATGCACTAGCATAGATTAGCAGGTGTGCGTCACCAGCGATTTTTTTTGCGAAACGGTACGCTCTGAAGTTTTGTGCGGGATGCGGCCAGGGTATTCCGAGATTTTACAAATTTGTACTTTTGCAATAAAAATCAAAATAACTAATGTGAGAATTTAAAAAAATATTTATAAAGCTATCAATGTACATGAAAATAAAAAGTATATTATTTTTAAGTTAAAGGAAAGAAAGGATTTCATTTTGTTACATTATTGAGTACTTAGATGGAAATCTGAAAATGCTGCTAAAGTACTCAGTCGAATGAAACACGTGGCTATTGTTTAATGTACCGTCATATGATATGACGTCAGATGAATTGAGTCTATTGAGATCAGGTTTAAATTCCATCCATATTATTAAAATTGCTTATTATATCTCAAATAAGAAAACCTCGAATTAGAAAAAGAAAACATGCATTAAACTATCACAAGATTAACAGAGCCTTTTTGAAAATTGCAGGTGACGAGAGTGAATTGAAGTGTCGAGAATTTCAAGTGAGAAAAATATTAATCACGTACCACCGTCTCCAATTCGTGTCGTGAAAAGTTTCTGAAAAATAGACTTTCCCTCGCGTTGATTAACGTCCCTTCTAATTAAGAACTCGTAAGCTGTACGCATAAGATTCGAATAATTCCTCGCTTTATTCTTCGGCGCCATTTAGCCACGTCAGAAGGTACTTGAAAAGTTAATTGACTGCCACTTTCCCAAAGGTGAAGTCTTAATTCGAGGGGGACAATTTATGATTCCAATTAAGATTCCTGTACAAGGACAATTGAAATTAACCGAGGAATGGAAGTGAATTAAAATTTGAGCTTTATTATTCGACCGAGATTGTGTTTCAAGTTCACTGTCTTAATGGTGTGCTTGGTCAGTTTTGAGAGCTGGAATTACATATCAGTTAAGAGATATGATTTTCATAATGGATAATTTCTAACACAAAAATGTCGAATTACACTGGGGAATAAATTTTAAAAAAAGTTCCTGCTTCTGGGAAAAAATCTAGAAAATCATAGCGAATTAGGCTTAATACGAAAGAAAAGAAAAAGGAATTAGTAACCTTTTGTAATGAAACAATTCCCTAAAAAATGTGTTTATTTTAAAATATATTATATAACGTATTCATTTTAAAACAATCTCTTCGAACTTTCAATTTTCCCCTTTTTTGAAATTTTCCCGGACATCTCATGAGTGTTCAGTATTTCGCCATTGTTATAAAACCGTTTTTTCCATGTGGCCAATAACCTGATAGAAAAGTCATTCATGCTCATCACTAACCTGCCAGCAATTATCATGGAAAAAATGCAAGAGGGAATCCAGAAAAATAGTTCTTTAAGGCATCCGACTACGTTCGGAACCATGATTTTGCAAAAACATAAATGGATAATTTTCATTTTTTGGTGTCCTTATATTAGAATATATGTATAAAAAGTTTTTGGGGGTTTTTACAAAAGAAGTTTAAAAACTATTTTGGCAAAAAAAATTTTTTAGAATAACCTTTTTCAAAATTTTTTTTTTAAAATGCTTTACCCTTAATATTTTTCCTTTTAACTCAGACCTCTCTACAGGGGTCAACTAAAATTTTTGAAATATATAAACCTTAGAAATTGGGTTTTTTCCCTATTTTACCAACAGGGGAGTTTTAAAAAAAAAAACTTTTAATGGGTTGTAACTTTGAACATAATGTGAATTTTTAAAAATCTTAGTTGGGCCCTTTAAAAGAGTTCGAGCTATATACAGGCAAAAAAAATTTTTTTATAATAGAAGCATTTTTTACAAAAGGGAAAAATTTGGAAAAAAATTATTCAATTAATTTTTGGCCAAATATTTTTTTAAATAATTTTTTTTTCAAAAAAGTCCCTTAAAACAATTTTATACTTTAAACTAATCTAAAATAAATATCATGAAAAATTATGGTTTTTTTGGTTCGAACGTAGTCGGATCCTTTAACCTTTTGAGCCGGGAAGATTACTTACCACATCGACATGATCTTATAGAATACACATGTGAGAAGCACAAAGCTCATTATAATATATTGGTCTTGCTATTACAATGATGGGAAGACTAAGTCCAGCTTCAGTTTTGTGCTACTACACATAATCCAGTGATTTGGGTTATGTGCAGGAATCCATCTGTAAATCGGAAAAAAGGGGGACTAAAAAAATACCGTGTCAAAAAGCTGTCGCTGTATAAAACGATGCCAAGGGAGAAGTTCATTGCTTCGATCAAAAAAGAAAAATACAAAAAGAGAAAAAGGGGTATCGACTTTTATTTTCTTATTAACCTTGCCATCATAAGTAGTTTCATAGTGTGCCAAGTGAACAAAAAAAACGAATGAGACCAGTGACATTCGTTATACATTAGCTTGTCGGCTAATAAAAACCC
>BMAV01003834.1:209070-290954 GCA_019973955.1 Trichonephila inaurata madagascariensis | reverse complement strand
CAAAAAGAATGTTCCATCATATAATATAACATCTGAAAAAGGAATCGAATTTCAATATTCCATTCCATGTTTACAGCTTAATTTATATGCTAAATGTGTAAGAAATATAGAAGCGAGTTTCAATTCCAGATATGGATTTCAACAGCTGCATAATGAAAGATAATTTCTATTTAAAATATGTGATTTGCAAAACAACTCTTTATTTGTTTTATTGACGTGTAAAATTATCGATATCCTATTAAAAAAAGCCAGTATTCAGTTTTTGATTTTTTTTATTAACGAAAATATTATGTGGAACTAAACTAAATCAAAACCAAACAAAATTGCTGATAGTAGTTTGTGTAATCTAATTTTGTGAAATTTAATTGAATGCTCTTAAAACAAATCTGTTCCTTTAAGGCTGTTTGGCGCAGCTTGGCTGAAGTTGGCCCTTGCGCCATTAAAATCCAAATTCACTCCTACTCATTTTAAGGCTGTTTTCGTCTAATGTCAAAGAATAGGATCCAAATTGGAATATTTTTTCAGATAAAAAAGTATTCAAACATTAATACTATATTCTGGCTTCACTATCCTGTAGAAAATCACTAATTTTATCATACTACTCATTATTATTAGAGTTGATATATTTTTTTCTTTTATAAAATGAGTTTCGCCTTTTTTCTCCTATACTGTAATGCTAAATGAGCTATCACCTTACATGTTAAAAGGAAAAACGGATTATTTATGAAATATTTTGAAATTTTAGAAACATTATATTATAAACAGTTGCATGAGTTACAATGTCACAAACTTTTATAAAAATTGAGGCATTATTTCTGTCCGAAAATGTGATCCGAGTTAAGTTCACACTGTCTTACATATGGCGAAAACAGCCTTAACAAGTCTCTATGTAATACTTGGGGAAAAAAACACAAAATAGCTAGATGCAGAAGAAAATTGTCTTTATTAAAGTTTTCATATACACCTCATATTCAATATACTATATCTATAATTTTCTTGTAGTAAAAATACGAAGATTAAAATAGTTCTACTTATAAGATATCAACTTCTGATAAATGTTTAATAATACCACACTGCTAAGTACTGTTTTATTTGATATATTTTACAAAAACTCAATAATTTGGTCTGTTGTTTGGACGTTTATTTCTTTCACGAATGTATTAATTTGCACCATCATACTTTTAATTATTACTTTTATAATATAAATCTGTGGTTCTTGAGATATTTTTCTCCTTATATCCTGTTTTCAATTTTTTATTTTTTTATTTCAGTAACTTCTCATCAAGTAACGAGTTTGTTTTTGGAATGATATTGATTCTTTTCACCAAATTATTGTAAAATTCGAAGAGATTTCTATACTGAAAATATTTTGAGAAACAAAATTTTAATTTCTTATTAGAATTATCGTTTTAAAATTTTGCTTACACATTCAAATTAAAAATGACCGGATTCTTAATGGAGGAATTTTACCTGATGTTTTTGGATTTCGTTAATTATAGTTCATTTTTTAATCATTTTAAAAAAATTTAAAGAAGAAAGGTTTCTCAAGAACACTATAACACTGTACTAAAAGTATATGCAATTATTTTTACCAATTAAAATATTTTATGTACAAGAATATAGATATATATTTTTGCTTTATTTTTTACTTCTTAAATTTTTCCCTCTATTGAATATTTTAAATCATATAATCAAAATATATAATTATTTAGTATGTAGAACTATTAGTATGTTACATAACAATTATTGCAACATATACACATAATGGTGCAAAAGTGCAAACAAATATGTGATACATTTCAACAGAACCTGGTGCATTCGGAACAGCGTGACGTCGCAACTTAAATTTCCCAAAGGGCTTGCAATGCATTAAAATCACTTTAGGGCTCATGACATAAATATTTAATTCTTATTTCAAATAAGTCTGAGTCCTTATTATTTCAAATAATTCTGAATCCTTATTTCAATTAATTTTGAATTTCAAATGTGATGATAATTCTTTAATATCAGTAAAGTTTTGGAAATTTTCTCTTTCATGTAAACAAAGCATCATACATTTAACAGTAAGTCAATACATAGATACTATACTGTTCGAATCAATCGGATCAAAGATATTTTTCTTGTCTCAGATGGTATGTGATTACCAGCGATGTCTCGAACCCACTCAAATTGTTTATATCTGCCTAGAGGTTATGTAACGGATCGACTTTGACTATAATTTACTCGTTTGACTGGATTTTAGTGAATAAGTAGCTCAGCTATGAGCATTTCAGTGCTATATATAGCTGGTAGCTATAATTTCATATTACCTGTAACACGCGTATTGTTCAAAGATAGATCTTACTCGAAAAACGTTCTAAAATAATCACTCTTGACGAACACATTTCTATGACTGTGAGGCATATAGCTACGGCAGTTAGGGCAAATTAAGTGTTTCCAGAATTTTAAGAACATTTCAAGATTCTGGAACATCCTCTCCAAAAAGAAAATGAAAATGTGAGGGCAAGTGGCAAACTTCTCTAAGAACTGATGAAATTCTAATAAGAATTAGCAAATTAAATACAAGAAAGACAAGGCATAGACCTTCAAAAGGATTTACTGGATTATGGAGTTGAAATGAGTACCTCAATTGTACTCAAAAAGTTTCTTGAAGTGGGTAGTAAGGCCAACAAAGGCCGATAAAACAACAATTTATGACTCCGAAAATGATGAGAAAACGTTTAGCATGGGCTAAGAAATACCGATCTTGAACTATTTTTGACTGGATGAAAGATGAAAGTAATTTTCTGTGATGAAACATTTTTATTTGAGCAGGGATAAAACTAAATGGAGTTAGATGAAGTGAAAGGGAAATTCTCAGTTACCAGATCACATATCCAACAGACTGTAAAACACCCTTCTAAAGCAATGTTTTGGGGTTTTTTCACACCAGGAACTGGAAGCTTAGTTCTTCTAAAAGACACGAAAATTACGTTACATACATAGAAATACATTTGTCGGAAAATTTCAACATGACTTGAGTCTTAGACACAATTTGAAATTAGTTCAGACTTTTATGCGGGAAAATACATTACAAAAGAACTTGATTTGTGTGTGTGAGCCTGTTAATTCACCAGATCTAAATCCTGTTGAGAACTTAGGGAATATTATCAAGAATCGTTCAACTAAGATGAATTGCACCACAACTGAACAAATGATAAAATATGCTATACAAGCTCAGTTTCTCTATGGCTAAGTCAAAAACGTATGGACTACATTAGCGGAATCAATGTGAAAATGTGTTCAAGAGGTCATTTATGTTAAATGAGGGAATACTTCTTACTAATATAAAGAATTTTCAGCCTACTTAAGATTTGTAATGATTAAAAGATGAGTTTTTAGAGAGAAAAAATCGCTTGTCCAAAAAATTCGAACAGAATAGTAAGGTATATAATTGATTTCAAAACAATACACATCCAAAAAAAGTTATTTTAACACATAATATTTAACATTTGGTATGATACTGTTTCTTTGAATTAAAAATCATATCAAAATTTTGATTAGAACTTTTGAGCCATTCTACGTTTGATTTCTGTTAACTTTAGTATACATTCCTATAGTAATAAATGCTTTATTTAAAGCCCTTTATTTATTTACATTAAAAATAATAGAAAGACGATGCCCTCAAACTTTAAATGCATAGGTTTTTAATAATTCTTTAATTTTTTAGATGAATTTGATATATATTTCTGTTATAGCTTTTGAAAAAAAACTCCTATTAAACTTTTTTGTTTTTTTCCCATTTTGTTTTCCATGAACATTTAAATAGACTTTTTACGATGAAAATTTTGCACGAATTTGAAAGAGCTTTCCAATTAATCGAAACTTTAAATGTGATAAACTCTCTACAGTATGATAAATTTGTATCTGTACTCCTGTAGAAATGAAATCTCGTAAGAAGCGATTAAAATGCATCAAAGTTCTGCATTGGCTGAAAAATATGTATATCTCCACTATCAAGGCAATTTTTAATATATAGATATTTATGTTGCAGCACAAGACGTGTGAGTACTTGACATGTTTGGACCTAGAATCAAAAGTCTGTTTCGTAGGTCAAACGGTTGTAAGTTCGTATCCGATGGTTGTGTGAAGTTATCACTTTTAAGGAACCATTGGTCATCTCTCCTACTGAAGCCGCAGATGAATAACTCGGGCGTGCGAAACATTTACTGAATGTTCCTGCTTTTCGATCTAGTGGGTAGGTTTTGAAAAAATGGTGCGATGCCGGTGTAGAGCCGTATTAATCCATGATTAGATCTGTATATTTTTTACCAGTTTCAGGCTTATGTTATAACATTTCAAACAATACAACATATAATGTTGAACTCTTCACATTTATCTTTTAAAAACATCATTTCATCCAAAGAAAAAATTCCTAAGTATTTGCTTCAGAATTTCAGAAATGAGACTTCACTTTCTGAAAAATAAAACACGCAGGAAAATACAGCAGGATTAAAATTATATATATATATATATATATTCTGAGTCACTTTAACTATATCACAAAAATTTTAAACCTAAATTAAGGTATCTGTCTACTTTAGGGGTGGCCAACCTATTTGGGAAGAGTGTCACTGTCTGTCCAGTGGCGCACACTTTGGGGAGGAGGTCTAGGTTACAGACCTCTCCCCCAAAGCTCTCGATTTTTTTCTTTTGATTATAACCTTATGTATATAGTACGTATAATTTAATTAAGTATTAGTTATTAATAATTAATTTTATGAATTAATGCTAATTATTCATTCATTAATTAATTTTTTACTGCTTTTTGTTCCGGAAAATCGACAAAATCAAAAGAATATGTTGAGTGGTGTATTAGAGCATGATACGAGAAGGGAGGACTTTGGACCCCGGATTCCCCCTCCCCCACCCTAGAAAATTCTTGAGTGTGCCACTGTATGTGATAAAAAATAACAACGCGTGCCACTTTAAACTTTTCCAACAAACAAATGAAAAGTTGGAAAAATTGTTCTTTGCAGGCTTATGGAAATTTTACTAAAATAGCACATATTTTGTGCAAGTCTAAACAGTGGAAATTTAAAAATGATATAATAAATAAGACAAAAATATGAACTTAAGTTTAATGGTTAATTTTTTTCTCAATTTCAATCGATTAGGTTAGGTATAAAGTTAAAATGAATAACCAGAAAAATTTAATTATAAATAATTATTAGTTAGTACTTTGTGGTTTTTCAATTTGTAGATTTTTTACTGAGTCATCTATATTAGGATTAGTTCTCGAAAAAGGTAATAAAATCGGGTTGTTTTATTTTGATCGGTTTCTTTTTTTTTCTGAAGTGAGAAGAAAAAAAAAAGAAAAGGGTGTGTCCACGAAGACATTTTGGGTTTAAGGGAAAAGTTTAAATTTCAAACCTATCTTGTTTTCTTGAAAGAAAAAATTCATTTGGGAAAGGGTTTATTTTTTTTTTCTTCCAGATATTTTAAAACCAAACTAACTCAAATTAAAAATTTCAGGGAATGCCCCTTCCTTTGGAAAACCAACTTTTCCCAAATTGAAGGTACATTGTCTGCATTAAAATTTTTTCCTTTGTAATTTAATTAAGCGTTTTTTAAAAAAAATTTTGGGGAACCCTTTTGCCCGTCGGGGAAAACAATCACCTATCCATAAAACAGAAAAAAATTTGGGTTTATTTTTTTACCCTTTTTTTAATTTTTCCCAATAAGTTTTCCCGTGCCACTCTTACAACTCCCCAGCCCTGGCACGCGCCCGGTTAGCCACCCTTGGTCTACTTTCAGACCCGTGATTTTTCAAAAGTGTATAAATGAATAATTTTTTTGATTTTTAATGACACTTGAAATAGAAAATATGTATAACAATGTTTTAAGTTTTTTACAATAAAAGTAATCTAAATGTTATTTTTTGGCAAAAAAATGACCAAAACATTGAGATGTCTTCAAAATACTTTTCTTTTATGGAAAATACTTCTATAAAAATATTGTTTTGCCTATATAGCTAAGACTACTATACCGGGACTGAAATAGGAGTTTTGAAAGGCTCAGATCATTTTCAGAGTTACTACCGATAAAAATAGTAACCGGTGTTTTTTTTTGTTAAATTTTTCTACTCTAATATATTAAAATAGGAATAAATCCATTTTTAAATTATATATATCAGAAAACTCAGAAGTCTTAGTTATGTATATTTGCAAAACATTATTATTATAGATACATTTTACATATAAGGAGAATGTTTTCAAAATAAGTCATGCATTCTTCATTTTTTGCAAAAATATTCATTTAAATAATTATTTTTGTCATGATATTTAATAATGTTTTTAAAATTTAAATAATTATTTTTTTAATCAATTTTAGATGACATTCTAATTCAAATGAAAATAAGTACCAAAAATTATTCTTTTGCACGCTTTTTTCCAAAACCCGGGTTTGACCGTTTTTATTCCCCGGGCCCCAAAATATTAAAGTATTAAAACTTTTTTTTTTTCATTGACGTGTGAAAAGCTTTCCCCAAAAATTTCTTTTTAAAAAAAATTAATATTCAGCCACGCGTCTTTCTGTTTTGAAAAAAAGATCTAAGCATGGGACAAGTAGCAGTTCACACATAATTACTTGAATTTTGAGAATCTCCCTTAGAAACATATCCCAAACATTATTTTTATATTGAACGATTAAACTGATCTGAGGATATTAGTGTAAATTAATATTTCAACACTTTTTTATACTGAAAAATGAACATATACATTAAAAAATTATATATAAAAAGTCTTAACCATGTATTATATATATGCTTCATGTAATCGACATAATGGATTAATACGGCTCTGAGGGTACCAGTGAGTTTCAAAGGGCAGTTGATTGCTGCAAAGTGCGATCGCCCACTTGGATAACCAGGGATTTTAGATCTTCGGCACTCTTCACCTTTCTGGGCATGCGCGGCTCCGACAGCATAGATCCGCTCCTGCTCCTATAAGGGCTTCCCACAAACACGGAGTTCTGTCGGGGCCGCATCTTGTGCAAGTGATAGGGGGTGGCAGCCGCCCCGAACTCGAGGTTGAATCGCTCAAGCGGTGCCAGGGCGTCATTCAGGGGCAAGCGACTGGGTTTTGCGATGACTGGGTGCGAGTGATACTGGGGTTGGTAGGGCTCCAGCATGCGGATCTTGCCCCACTTATTGAAGAAGAGAACGATGACGAAGACCCAGACGGCCAGCACCAGCACCACAATCACCACTTCCTCCTCTCGAACGGTGAAAGGGGTGGGCGCCTCTTCCTCCGGACCGCCCTTCTCACTCCAGCTGTCATTCTCTGCAACACAAAGATGGAGCAAGATTAGTTTTAATGGCCTTAATAAGAAGCATGTCACTTTTATATTGATACTAGCTGGTATACCCGTTTTTCGCACGGGTAAATTGAAAAATTAAACAATACAGATTGAAGGATAAAGAAGTTTTTAATGAGTTAATTTAACGTGAATTGCAAATTAACAAAAAAGAAAAAAGAAGAAGCTTTTTGCATATTCCAGCTGAACAAAAAACAAACAAACATGTTTGTGAAATCATAAGTCTGTAGATCTAATAGCAGATTAAGGGGATTTTTATTTATTTATAACTCCCCGTAACTCTCTTGTTGGTCGACTTTTAAAAACACCTTCCTAAGCGGATAGCAAAAGTAACTCATTGCTACAAATTTTGTGCAATGAATGCTTAAAATATTGTAAATAATTTATATCCGGCAGTATAATACGTTAATATCCTTTCTGTTGTATTTATTTTATGTTAGAGTCCTGCCACCACCTCTCCCTTCGAAATCTAGTTTTATTCTGAAATAAAAAAAATAGTAATTATACTGATCAAAGGAATAAATTAAAGGCGAGCGCATGCACTGAAGCACGACGTAGACAAAACAAAAAGGGAATGTTTTGCTTCACACAAAAAAATATAGATATATGCTGTCGAGGGCGTTTTTGCAGATGGCAGAATTTTTTCCTACTTTCTTGACAATTATCGTTATATTTTGAGCATTTCACACAATATCTTTATAAATTATAGCCTATGTGTTATTCTGATGTATACGCTATATTATTGTAAGGTTTCATTAAAATCCATTCAGTTGTTTTTCCGTGAAAGAATAACAAGCATCCATACATACGAACTTTCGCGTTTATAATATTAGTAAAGATAAATTTTTTCCTGTGAAGTTATATAGTTGAAGTGAGTTAAATATTTTACTAAAAAGAATAATTCCAACAACAGAATGTGGTATAGTTTTACGATTCAAGTGAACTGATATTTAGGTTTTCAACTGTCCATTAATCTGGAAAAACAGCTTTTAGGTAAAATAATGATGAATCTATTTAACTATACGGCATGATAAACATTTCAAAAGATCATTTCAAAATTGGACACCGAGAATTTTGAGATCTGTTTTGGAGTTTGAGAGGATTTAGTAATAAAATCAGCTTTTTTTCAAAACTAAATTATTCAAGCCACAGTATACTTTCTTCCAAAGATTTTTTTTAAAGTTTTGTTTCCGTTAGTGAAATACAATTTGGCTAAATTAGTTACAATTGCCGCAAACAAATAAGCAAATCATGTTTAAATTTTGCAGAACTTAACAATTAGAAATAGTAATTGAATCTTGAATGGAGAGAGAAAGAAAGAAAATATTCTTAGACATAATAATAATTTTAGTAATAATTTTTCTTCCTCTTCGTATAAACAGTAAGTTTGTTATAAGCCTTTGTTTTGACCAAAAAACACGCGAAATGTAAAAGTTTATATTACTATAGATGTTAACTTACGAACAAACATGAATTTAAAGAAGCATGGGAAAGTTTTAGTTTTAACAACACTAAATATGAATGCAATATACAATCTGTGGCCAGAAAGTTCAGTGAATGATTTTTTTACTTCAAATACAGTATTGTACAACATCAAATACAATTTACTCTGTCCTTCAAAATAATCTCCATGGATTGTAATGCACTGTTGGGAACGAGTATATAAGTCCTGGAAACTCCTGTAAAACAGTTCTTTCGGTATGGCTTTCAGCTCGGCCGTCACGTTGCTTTGAATGTCGGTAATGTCCGTAAATCTCTTTCCCTTCAATGCTGATTTCAAACTGAGGAAGAAGTCTACAGTTGCCAAATCAGGTGAATAAGGGGGTGATGAAGTGTCACAACTCCATTCACGGCCATGAACTGCCGTACAAAAAAGGTGGTGAGTGGCCGGGCATTATAGCGGAAAAGAGTTCAGGAGCCTTGCTTGGCGTATTCAGAGCGAACGCGACGGACCCGTAGCAGTAAACGCTTCAGAACTTCGGCGCAGGCAACAGAAGGAATTCTTTGTGAATGAGATCCTTAGAGTCGAAGAATGCAATGAGCATTGTCTTTATGCGTGGTTTTTCCAACTGTACCTTGGTTTTTTTAGGCGACGACGGACTCCACCGATCCGCACTTTGTCGTTTGCTCTTTCGAGATCGTACTCAGACACCAACTCTCATCATCTGTGACGATGTTGGTCAGGAAATTTCTGTCTCCGTCTGCTATGTTAATGAGGTCTCCGCAAGCGCCAGGCCGCATTTCCATTTGTTCAGGCGTTGAACGATATGGGGGTACAAATCTGCAGCAGAGCAATTGTTTTCTCAAATTCTCAGTGAGTATGAGGCGAACACTTTCTGTGCCAATTCCCAGTTATTCCGCAAACATTCGATTTCTCAGACAACGATCGTTTTCTACACAAGCTGCTTAACTCTTTCAATGTTTTCTGGGGTGCGTGTAGTTTTTGGTGTGCCGGCTCGAGGGACGTTTTCTGGTCCATCCTTCCCGGTAACGCTGAAACCATTCATAAACACTCTTTGATGTAGTAAACACTCTTTATAAACTTCTTTCAGCATTTCATGAGTTTCTTTGCCGATTTTCCAAGTTTGAAACAAAGCAACATGTTCATTCTCTGATCATTTTGTACACCGTGACAATCCACAATAAACCTTTCGCGCTCGGCGTTAAACTAATAGAGAATAAACGCACTTGGAACCTTGCCAATTACAAACATTTTCAAATAGATATTGACCTTTCACCACCCTCGGCCCGTTGATATTCTACTAGTACAGCAATGATCTCTACAGGGTCATTCACCGAACTTTCTGGCCACAGGTTGTATATATATATATATACTCAAAAGCTGTAAATGTTGCTGATAGCTTAGGATTTTAAAAGACTGTTCGCTCAAGAAGTTATTTCAATTTAAATTTAATGAACCATTTAATCAAATGAAAATGTAGGTTTACTGTTAAAACAATATATTTGACTCGTATGAATGCTTATTTTGGAGGATTCAACAAGGAATGGCCAAAATGAGCATTTAAAAGTGAAGAAAGAAATGAATTAAATGCAAATGCAATAACCTTTTTCACTTACTTGCTTGATGTACCCGACTACATTCGGAACCGTGATTTTGCAAAAGCGTATAAATGGATAATATTTATGATATTTAGTGTCACTTAGATTAGAAAAAGTATATAACATTGTTTTAAGAATAGTATTACAATAAAAAATTATTTAAGTACAATATTTTGACAAAAAATGAACATAGAATGACCTTTTCAAAATATTCTCCTGTTGTGAAAAATGCTTCTATTATAATAATATTTTGCCAGTCTATAGCTCAGACCTCTGTGCAGAGGCTCAACTAGAATTTTTGAAATATATAACTTAGAAGAGGGTTTATCCATGTTTTACGACAACAGAGGGGAGAAATTTTAAGAAAAAAACGCCGATAATTATTTTAAATGGTTGTAACTCTGAAAATAATATGAATGTTTCAAAATTCACAGTTGAGCCTCTGTATAGAGGTCTTAGCTATATACAGGCAAAATATTATTATAATAAAGTATTTTTCACAAAAGGAGAACATTTTGAATAAAGGTTATTCTAAGTTAATTTTTAGCCAAAATATTGCATTTAAATAATTTTTTATGTCAAAATGTCCTTAAAACAATTTTATACATATATTCTAATCTAAGTGACACTAAATATCATGAAAATATCCATTTATATCTTTTTAAATCCGGTTCCAACATCAATCGTACTATAAAGGAATTTGCATGTATGATATATTATTTACTTTAATCTTAAAAACCTTATCTACAAGTATAAATAGGAAATAGTAATAGGTGTTTTAAGTCTTTCTTGTGCTAATACTACATTGTATAAAATGTAACAACGATGGCATTAGCTTACAGCACAAGAATGAGGTACTCACGTGTGACATCTGGCGAGACGAAGTGCACTTTCCCACTGATGTTCGTGGGGTGTCCAGAGAGGGCGAACGCCACCAGGTACAGCTGGTACTCAGTCGCAGGCTGGAGACGATCCAAGGTCAGAGATCTCTGCTCACCGGGGATGTCGTGAATCACTCGGTACCTGCAGAATAGAATGATTTGAGGTTAATGAAGGAAATAAATATTGTTCCAGGTTCACCAAGAAATGAGAGGGTATTTTTCTAACAATAAAACTACCACAGGAAGTTCTTTTAACCTTGGGGAAATGTGATTTTAAGATGTAGTAGAAACATTAGTCAAACTATCATCTAAGTATATGTCTTAAAAATATTAAAATTATTGAAGAATGTATAAATATGTCCTCATACATAAATTAAAGAATATTGGACATCGTTTTATTCGGTTACCATTCACGAGACGCAAAATAAAATGAACAAATTTGTTTGAGATATTTTGTCTTTCACACACGATTAAACTTGACTATTTCTTGATTTTCAGAGTAGTAAAATGCCTCTTCTCAGAACTAATGGCCATACTAAAATTGAGAAGTTGGTTTAAGGTTTAATTCAGCATTCTGAAAAATTTGTATTTGAATGATCCTAAACAAGTATACATTTCAATTGGGAGTAAATATTTAAGGAATAAACTTAAATTTTAATCCCCAAAATTTACATGATTTGTTCAAAAGGCTGCCTTTTTTATTAAGCACATATATGAATTAGTTACATCTAAGAAAAGTTTTTAAGAAAATGTTCGTCTCTTAGTAAACTGCTTGCTACTTTGTCCCTTTTTATGTAAAAATTAATAAGAAAAAGCCCTTTGATTTCTCTCTTCTACTTTCTTAATTTAATCGAAAACATGATCTTGCGAAAATAAATGCCATTAAATAGAACTTTATAGAGTTGCATTGTTAGGTAAATTTATAATTGCAGTTATGGTATTTATAGAAGCACTTAATACGTAGTATGCGTGATCCACACACACACAAATTCGGGGACTACGACCGTTGATCATGATCACAGTAAGTACCAAAATTTAAACTACTTGAAACGGATTCTCCCAACCCTCCCCTACATGACTAGGTATTTTAGATTCTTTATCAATTGGGGAAAGATAATTATTTTGTTCTGATGCAAGAAAGATGGCTTTTCTTGAACAACATTGAACATTAAATTCTGTCAACGCTTAGGTAAAACATCAATGGAGACTTTGGAAATGTATAGTGAACCTACTTTAGCGAGATCCAAGGTTTTTTGAATTTCATTGGCGGTTTAAAAGGGCCGGAACCCTGAAGGATAACCGTTGGAAGCCCACTTCATGGAACGCGGGAAATTTGCGTGATTCTGAATGTGTTCGAAAAGATGGTCGTCAAACCCCACAAATGCTGAAGATAAAATTTCCCGGGCTTGTTTGAAGAATCATCCTTCGTGAACGGCCTCAGTTCTGGCAGAGGGACGACTTGTATGTTCTGCATGACAACGTACCAGCACATAGATTTCAATTGGTTAAATAGTTCCTTGTCAAATGGGCTTCCATGTCATATATTCACCAGACTTCATCCCGTGTGACTTTTACCTGTTACCATCAATGAAAAAACATTAACAGGGACATCGTTTTGTGTCATCAGATGAGGTGAAAGGGGAACCAAAAACCTTGGGGGGTTGCAAAAACGCCCAGCTGTGTTTCCAGAAGTCACACAAACGCTGGCAGTATGTATGGTCACCCAATGGACTACTTTGAAGGTGGATGTGCTTCGGTTCTGTGAAATATTCAGAGTAAGGTTTTCTAAACCTTGTCCCTGAACTCTTGGATCATATTACGTATTTAGATTTTAGTTTACTAAGATATTAATCGATTTATTGCATCACTTAAAACAATAGGATGGCTACTGGTGACAAACTTTGAGATTCTGAGTCATGGTCAAGTAGTCAACACGTTCCGAGGAAACAGGGATGCTAGATGAACAAACACCCACTGCTCAAAATTTTCACCACACTAACGTGAGGAATTCGAGTCCCGACAGATTGAATGTACATCATTCCCCCACGGTTTTATAAGCGGCATCAGCTCAATTCAACTTCGCATAATTTGAAAGAGCCATAAGTGTTGATACTCCGCTAAAGCATCAATAATTAGGTTATTAAAAAGGGATTAAAGGGCTTTATTAAATTGTAATTTAAAATTAAATTTAATCGATCAAATTAGAGTTTCCTACAATTACAAAATCTGAACTCTTTGTACGCAAATTATAATAAATCGTCTCTATACAAGAGTTCAAAAATTAAGACATGTGAACGAAATGCAATAAACATAAACTTAAGATAAAAAAAATTAATTAAGTAATTAGTTTAATAATTAATTATTTAAATTAATTGGGGCGTTTTAATTGATAATGTTCTTGTTTAATTTTTTACAAAATATATATATGTACTTTAATTTGAAAGTTCAAAAAAATACTTTCAAAAATGTAGAATTTTTAACATATACCTGCAATTATATGTGTGTGTGCTCTTGCATACTCTTTTTAAATAAATATTTTAATTCCTTACCAAACTAAATTGTGTGAATTAATGCACCTGATGCTAATATGATATATTGTAATACCTTGTCTCAAACTCTTCCTTATTTTAAATGCCGAAGCAGAATTATTGATTAAAAGACCGAAATAGTGTAATGACGACATGGCACAATTTAAAGGGGCTTTGCTTTAAGACATCAGAGCCGATCCATCCGAAGGGACCACAGATGCGAAAACTCTTAGCGAGTTTAATCATGGTAATCCCATCCTTATTAATATTACATTGCAGAATGTGTCTGAGAGTTGTATGAGTGATTTAGATAACTCGAAGTAGAGTTATTTGATGGGTATTAACGAAATCCAAGATTTATGTACATTATGTTGATAGAACTGATAGTTTATTTCCTTGTACTAATTGAGCATGGCTTTTTAATTGATTAAAAGAAAAAATATTAGTTGAAGAAAATTGAAATATTTATTTTGAATATACACATTTTAAACTTAATCAACGTAAAAGAAGGTATTGCACGCTTGAAATCTACTAATCTGAAGTAATCCCAAACATTTACGTCACTTTGCATTTTTTATTTATTTCTGATAATAATGATGTTTAAAAATTATTAAATCTTGTTGTGAGTGGCAACAGTTTTGTTTTGTGTACAAAAGAATAGTAAGCGAATGGAACGAGAAAAATGACGCTGTTGTTTTAAATGTTTATTTAATTTCTGTTTAATGTTTAATTACTTAACAGGAGATTTACCAAGATCCTACCAGACTAAAACTATAAATGGGCTTTTGATTGTTAAATAGATTTTAAACCTTAAATCTTCACGAAATGTGGTGTGGAATAATTGTCTTTGTCATTTAATAAAGGTTCAAAATTTCGAGATTTGTCATAAAATCCTAAAGCCACTCCAAGTAACGTTAATTCAAAACAATTTTTAAGTTAAATAATAAAAACTGTGTTGAAAAACAAACAAATTAGAATATTATATATTGAATTTAAGAAGTGTCCGACATGAACACTGAACATGTGTGTTTTCAGTACCAAGTGTCTACGTGAGAAACAGTAGAACCAAGGAAAGACACAACAGAGTATGCCAAACCAATATATCAATATGATTCAGTGAGCCAAGAAGTAAGGAATATTTGAAACAATTCGATTCCCGTGGCAGTGCATCCAGCGTTATAGAATAGAGGTCAAAAATACTGATTTAGAGTTTTACTAATTATGCATCATTTGAGGATATTTATTAACATAAAAATAAGCAACATAGGGCACCAAAACACTTAATTAAAAATATACTACACTAAAACACTTTCCATTTTTCCGAAATCAAGATATTTCAAATTTTAGAGAATGGGGTGTTTCTTGTGGTATATGAATACATCTCTCTCTTTCTGCTATGTGTATACGGAAGCTTCAAAGCAAATTCTGCAATTGCTCATATTTGAATAATACTTTAGGCAATACAGGGACACAATTGCAGGAAATAGGGGCAGATTGTATTATAAACAATATAAGACAAACCGTCATCTCTACATTTACCTTTTCCGAACAGAAATGCATTTTTACACAAATAACATGTTTGGCAAATGATAAGAAATAAAATTAAAACTTTGTTTCTAAGCAAATTGTGTCATAAAAAAATGTCCAAGTTTTTATCAATAAATTAAAATTAATTAAATGGTGAAAATCAGATAAGCCATTAAATTAACAAATTTTTTTACAAACGTATAGAAATACAACATTTAATGAGGACTTGTTCATGCATCATACGTTACACTTATGACAATAGAAGGAACCACCCTTTAACTTAACACATTTCTCAGGGAACCAGAATGAGCAAGAGCCACAACTACACTTATTACTATCACTTATTATTATCCTTAATTTTCATCATAATAGTATCACAAACAGGACAAATACAGGATGGCATGTGTTTGATGGCATTCGCTGTTGTTTTGCGTTATGTCCCTACATCTCCCCCCCACCACCACTCCTGACAATTATCTTCTTCGTAGAAGCTAGACTACCCTTGCCATCTCTCTTTTTAACATTCTTACGTCTTAAGCGATTTCTGCAGGTTGTTTTCAGAGTTGGAATTGGACTCAGTTCCTCCAAAAATGATTTTGTTGATTGTGAGAATTCTGTAGTAATGAAAGATGAACCATGTGCTGCTGAAATTGCCTAAGTTATTATAAGGAAGATGTTTGTGGAAGAAGATGAACTCAAAAGATGTGTTGGAAGAGATGTTCATCAAATTTCGGTGCTGCACAAATTACCCTTAAGATATCCGACTACGTTCTGAACCGTGATTTTTCAAAAAGAGTATAACTGGATAATATTTATGATATTTAGTATCACTTAGATTAGAAAACGTATATAAAATTGTTTTTTAAGAATAGTATTACAAAAAAAATTATTTAAGTATAATGTTTTGACAAAAAATGAACATAGAATGACCCATTTTCAAAATATTCTCCTTTTGTGAAAAATGTTTCTATTATAATAATATTTCGCGTGTATATATGTCAGACTTCTGTACAGAGGCTTCACTAGAATTTTTGAAATATATAACTTAGAAGTGGGTTTATCCATGTTTTACAACAACAGAGGGGAGAAATTTTAAGAAAAAAACACCAATAATTATTTCAATGGGTTGTAACTCTGAAAATAATGGGAATTTGAATTTTTCAAAAATCACAATTGAGCCTCTGTACAAAGGTCTGTGGTATATACAGGCAAAATATTATTATAATAGAAGCATTTTTCACAAAAAGAGAATATTTTGAACAAAGGATATTCTAAGTAAATTTTTTGCTGAAATATTGTATTTAAATAATCTTTTTTTGTCAAAATGTCCTTACACCAATTTTATACATGTATTCTATTTAAATGACATTAAATATCATGAAAATTATCCATTGATGCGCTTTTTTAAAATCACGGTTCCGAACGTAGTCGGATACCTTAATCTTACTGCAAATATTTTCTCTAATGACACTATCAATAGTTTATGTTATCACTGGGAAAAAGCTCGAAACCTCACACTCCCACCAATGGATACCACAGCCACATAAGATTTCAGGCATTTATAGGTTTCATGTAAAATTAATTAATTTTCCCTGTTAATCTTAAAGAAGATAACTAAAGTATAACAAAACCCCCCAATTTGAAGTGTCAGGTAGCTGTATTTACTTTAGAAATGGTCTGTTTGCGCTTATGTCTGAACAGCATAGCAACACGAACAATGCACACAGTCACTATGACGCTTGAGTATTGCAAACGCCGCAGTACGAATGCACTAACTCAAAGCCATTACATGTAGTATGGGTATTTGCTTAAATGTGCTCATATTATCTTATTTTTCAAATTTACTCTTTATATATGTATGTAGCTTTTTGTGTGCAATTTGATTTTTTTCTTACTTAATGTAAACCATTTTGCAGACTTTGTGATTTGAAACATTTATTTGAAACTTCCATTTGCAAAACTATTTCTTGTATTTTAAATTGAGAATAAAATAATGCAATAAAAAATTTTTTAAAAATTACGGATCTTGGTAAGTTTCTTTCTAAGGAATGAAATATTCAGGTGCCAATAAAAAGTAGAATTTTTCGTTACAATATTGCTTTTATTACTAATTTATTAGGTATTTTATAAATCAAAGTCAGAAACGAGTATTGGGAAAGTAGTAAAAAATGCTTCTGTGGCGAGTGTTTATATTTTAAAATGATCTTATTTAAGAACTGCTCTAATTTCTGGTGTAGGAATCAATGATTTTATAAAAATCATTTTTTTTAAGACACGTAGATGGATTGTGTGAACACCTTAGTGAAGTTGAAAACCATCAACATTAAGATGACTTACCTGGCATTCAGTGGACGGTAGGTGAGCTCAAATCTGGACACAGAGAAGTTGGTGGGAGCAAAATGCCAGTGGACGCGGACAGCCGGCGGACGCCAAGAAATCAGCACCACGAACGTTCCACGACTCCTTACATCCCTCGGACACACCTGGCAGAGAAACAAACTATTGTACTCTTTTATAACATATAAAAAGAAATTGTTAAAGGCTCAGAATCAGAAGGATATTTCGGTAAGAGCATAGTAATATGCAGCCATATTTTCAAATTAAAATTTACTTTGCACATCAGATTAATATGGAACTACAAACGAAGGGATGTAGCTAACAAAAATTGCAGCTAATCTTAATACATACATTATACCTAAAGCATGATACAATAATCAAAAATTATATGTAAATGATTAGAATTGTAGGAAATGTGCAATGAATGTGTCTGAATAACCAATTCATATAAAATTTATATTACAGATGAGAATAAAGATATTCATAAATATTTCTTCCTAGGCAACAAAAACATGATTTTTGAGCTATACTTGCAGAATACACAAGAATATTTTCAATGGTTAAATTGTTATCGCATTTTTGGTGCTTTGAATTTGATTTGTTTTTCTAAAAAGTTTCTTTTCTATATATTTTAACAGAAACTCAGGGGACCACGAATATCATAATCAACACTGACTTGGTTATGTGTGGCATTTTAAGACATCATATCTGTAAGCTATTAATTTATTTATGAATTCAATATAAATGATATTTTATTTATTTGAAGAATTACAATTGTGTGCTGCATTTTACAATTTGAAATTTGCTTCACTTAAAAAAGTAAATTATGTTCATTAAATACGAATTGAGTATTATATTCGTACTTCGAAAGTAATTAATGATCTCTTACTATCAGAAATGTAACTATTGTAATTTTCAGTATACTATTTTTTAATTATAATTATCAATTTCCTATTTAAGACTTCAACTTCGGCATGAATCCCATTGCTCCTAATATTTATATATTCCCCATGAATGCTCTAAATTCTTAAATTGATGTAAGAGATTAGAAAAATATTTTGCATTCGTGGAAATAATCTTTTCCCTAGATGGGATAAAACGCACTGAAGACCACTTATGTTCATGCATCATTCTAATCAAGAAGTGAGAGCGTAATACGGCACGTAAATATAGGTACCCATTTTATTTTCTCGTCAAAACAGTGTGCAAGCAATTGCAGTGTATTTCGGAATTAGCAACTACTATCTCACGTGACTTACAATTACACATATAATGACAGGGGAAGCGAAGTTCGAGAGTCTCGCGTAAAACAAAGCAATTTCATTGCGGATATGATTTTCTTTAGAATAAGACAACACACATAGGACAATTAAATTTCCTTGATATTCATGTGTAATTTCTACCAACGATAATCGTTGATTGTTCGAGTAGCATCAAATTCCATGCTATCTGCGAAAAGAGATAAGGAAAAATGCAATACAAGAATGTTCCCCCAAAAATTGTTAGGTATCTCATAAATTCACATCTTTCATTGTTCGTACTTGATTAAAAGCACAGCACCATATTCGAAACCAATCTATAATATTGCAAGACTTGGGTTTGTCCGAGAAAAATGCAAACAGACCGGAGTTAAGTGTTTTTTTCCATCATTTGTTAAATTTTTTTTTTTTGTTTCAAGTTATTTTCAACGATGAAAAAAAGTTAAAAATGAATGGTAAATACCAGCGCAATTTGAGACATGATAAAAATTATTTTTCAAATAGAAACTTCGAAGAAGTGAAGTTGTATAATCTGGGAAGGCTTTACTGCCTCTGGAACTCTTCATGTAGTACTTGTTTCTTATAAATGTATAATTTAGAAAAGATGTGTTTGTTGAAAATATAAAACTTTACTTTATCTGCGAAGGTTTCGTCGGAATAGGCGTATTTGCAGGAATACAAAGCCGACTTACATTGCAAAGGTAGCACCAGACAGTGGGTGCCTGATAACAAAATTGGTTTATTGAACTGTTAAACCCCAGACCTAAAATTCATTAAAATGTTTTGACACACTTAGTTCACGGAATGAAAATGAAAAATCTGAAGAATTCTTCTGAGGTTGAACTAAAGAATGCTATGGGATATGCATAGAGCAATTTAGATAAGTCCACACAGTAAAGTCTTTCTAATACAAAAAATAAATTTTTAGTGTCATCTATAAAAATTTTGGTAAGGTAAATTATAAATTTCCGAGAACCACACCTATACTTATATGCAAGATATCTCATCAATTTTGTAAATTTTCTTTTTATATTAGTAAATAAGTTTTGATTGTTAACAAATTTTGCCTTATTTTTATTACTTTATTGTTATTCAAAATCAACAAAAATACTGAATGCATGTAGCAAAATGGCCTCTGATAAATTTTTATAGGAAACTTAGGTGATATTATAAATATGTGTACTGCATAAATTTAATGCTAATTTAGCACTCTTTCAAAAGTCGAAAATCGATGAAAATATCGATTTTTCAATTTTTAGTTTAAAATGTAGTTTGATACCTCTGGTATAACTGTGCGAAGTTTCGAAATGATTTGATTATTTTAAATGTAGTAAAATGTATTTTGAATGTTTTGACAGTTCTGTCAGCTGTTTAAATGCCACGACCCCCTCAATGTTTACACTTTTTTACTTGAGAATAACTCCCCAATATTTTACATAAAAAATACACAGAAGAAGAGGAATCTGTTAAGCTGTGACTGTAACTATCAGCAAAGTTGCTTATTTACATTAGCTTTGCCAATCGCGCTTGCTGTGTGCTTTTTAGTTTCCTTACTTTTTTATTTCATAGAAACTTAAAACAGCATTTTTTAATGCTACTTCAATCATAACTCATTTTATTAGTTGCTATTATCGCTAATATGCCTCTTAGGAAAGGTTCAATACGTGCTTTGCAAATCAATGCAAAGCGATGGCGTAAAGAGAATGTTGATTGTAAAGTGATTGAAAACCCAGTAGTTTCAAATGTACATCTGGAAAAACTGAACACTGTGGAAAAAAAGGATACGTCTGCTATTGGAAATTATATATTGGTGGACTTTAACCAAGTTAATAAACTACTTCGAAGTGCAAAGTGCCAATATTGTGAAAAACAAACTTTGAAACTGGATCTTGGAGCCAAGTTGGGATTTTTATACAAGTTAAAACTATTGTGTAGCAATTGTGATGAAAACAAAACTGTTGTGAATACTTCTCTAAAGTCTGGTCCTACAAGACATGATGTGAATTTGACAATAACTCAAGCCTTTTCACACATTGGGAAAGGTTATTCAGCCATAGAAAAATTTGTATGGTGATGAATATAGATCCTTTTTCATAAACTACATATGGGAAGTATGCGAGACGGCTGAATAACGCATATACTCTGGCATCTGAAAACATATTTGCGGAAGTTCACTGAGAGATTAAAGATGCGTACAAGAATGGAGCTGAAATCACAGACCTAAGCGTTAGTTTTGATGGAACGTGGCTAACGCGTGGTCACACCTCACTTATCGGTGTAGGATGTAATATAGATATGCTCACCGGATATGTCGTTGACTTTAAAGTGATGAGTAAGGTGTGTCGTCATTGCTCAGTAGCAAAAAATAAACTAGACGAGTAAAGTGCTGAATTCAGCATATGGTATGAAGGACATAAAAGAAATACGATATAAACTACTTGGGCTCATCTACATCAATAGAAATGGAAGCTGCATTAACTTTATGGAAAAGATCCACATCACTTTGATTTCGTTATATCACAGTTTTATCCGACGGTGATTGTAAAACATTCAACTACTTGTGTCAGAAAAAAGTATATGGACCTGACATTGTGAAAAAAAAGGAAGAATGCATCAATCGTCTGTAGTAAGCGGTTAGGAACAGCTTTGAGATCTACTGTAGAAAGACTGTCGTGCTCAAGGTATTTCTTTAGGTGGTAAAGCTCATGGCAGTTTGAAAGAAGCAACGATTAAAAAATTAACGATTTACTACCAAAGGGCAATTTTAAGAAATAAAGGGGATGTGAATGCTATGAAAACAGAAATATATGCTACATTATAGCATAGCATTTCTACAAATGATAAACCTCAACATTCGAAGCATCCTGCAGGAGATAACTCGTGGTATTTTTACCAATCTGCGATTGCTAATGGTGAAAAACCTAGCAATCATAAATTAAATGTAGGAACACCAATAAATGAAAAGTTTCTGCCAAAAGCTCTCCCAATTTATCAGACTTGCATCTAATGAACTGTTAGAAAGATGCATTCTATGTGGAACACAAAATGCAAACGAAAGTTTGCATATCATGATTTGGGCAAAGTGCCTGAAAGAAATTTTTGTAAACAAAAGACGTATTGAGCGTTTTGTAACAGTAACAGAAGCTGTCTGCGAATACAATAAGGGTACGGTACGTACCATAGTAAAACACAAAAAGCATTAGGTGTAGCTACTGGAGGCTCTACCAAACATTTTGCTACTATCTTGGATGGTCGAAAACAACAATTTAGAAAACGTCGTCAAAATGCCAGTAATAAGCTGGCTCCTAAGCTTATTAAAAAATCAATTTATAGAAAGGGGGTTTTAGCTAGGAGGAGAGAAGGAATGACTTATGGTGCAGGTCAGTTTTAAAGAAAATTGTAATTTAAAAAATAATACATTTTAGATTAAACATGTTTTGCTTTATTTTATATTAGATACTGATTTAAATAGTAAATTAATTTTATAAAAGCTTTTAAATTTTCTATTGTACGTTTCATGTACTTTCATTTAATTTACTTTATGTATTTCATTTATTTTTGAATATATTTCATACATGTTTCTTGCAAAAATAAGTCAGATAATGATATTTCCCATTTTTCGTAATTTTGGGCTCGCAGACTGGCATTTTATAAAAAGCTTGTATTTTTGTTTAATGTTTTGAAATTGAATTGTATTATGTTTTATTTTAAACGTTATATATATATATATATACAATATATTGAAAAATTATTACAAAATTTAGAAATATTGTTTTGTTATTTATTTACTGATTGGTATTCTTAAAACTGCGTTTTCTCAGTTTGAGTTTTTTCATGAAATCACGATCTTTAAAAGTATAAAACTTCTACAGACATTTATCAAACAACATGAATTTTGGTGTGTATGTTTATTACAATGTGATTAATAAAATTAGGGATCCATTTTTCAATATTTTGAATAGAAAAAATTTTGTAAAATAAAATGTAGCAGAAATCATGTATTTTTAGCCTTTCTCCACTGATATATTCACGTTTTAATTTTTTTTCCAAAGCTAATTTGTTTATTGCAAAATCGATCCCTAAAGTTATTATACTCATAGTCTTCTAAGCCTTGTAAAAATTTTTTTATCAAAATAATGATAATTGTAAAAGGATAAGAAATTTGAAAATCATTAAAAACATTTTTAAAAAATTAATTTTTAAAATTTTTGTTAGATTTAACCATTTTTTTCGTAGTAAAATTTCTTATTTTAATAGTACTTGATAATAATATACACAAAAAATATTTTAAAACCCTTAAATAAAAAAAAATTGAAAAAAGTACCGAGTCCCTTTAGCAATAAGCTCTTTCTTGCAATACCGATAACAATTAAGAGAAGTTTTAATATGTGTTCCTTAAGAAAATATAAATCTTGCCCTACAAAATGGCTCATTCTGAAAATATTTTACATACAACTTGAAATGTGAAGCTTTAGAAAAACATGAAAGATAACCCTTTGATGATAAAAATAGGCAAGTGACTAAGAAACTATTCCAACCAAGAAAGGAGGACAATTTGTTATCAAAATGGGTACAATAAAATGTCTCCCATCATTTCTTTCTTCTTATTTATTTGAGTCTATCTCTGGTCCGCCTTGATCGTCAAAGACTGTCAAAATTGTCTGCTGTTCAACCCACAGTGGGCGATTTCTTTGACGCTTTGCAAATTGCTCTCCGCGAGAAGTTAGACTCTCGGGAGTGAACGACGCTATTGTGAGGACACTATTTTTCAGGCCAAGCCCTTCATAAATACAGCCGGATTTCAAAAGTAAAAAAGTCAAAATATAAATATGGTATTCCCTCACAACACACATTCTCTTCTGATATCCGTTTCTGATTCATGAGAATGAAATAATTTACATAATAGTTTTGAAAAACATTGGAATACTTAAATGTTACGAAGTTTTCCAAAATGTTCTTGTTTAGAGGTCATATAACATAATTTTTAATATATATATAAAATCATGATATTGAATGAGAAACTATGCATTAAGAATTCAAATATATATATATATGACAACTATATTATATGACTCGTTTTTAATAAAGTCAAGAGGAATGTAAAATAGCAATTAAGGTATCCGACTACTTGCGACAACTTTTTTTTTGAAAAAATGAAAATATGGGGGGAGGGGTGATTTTTAGATTTATTTAATATATTTTAAGGAAAAAATCGTAAAATTGAAAACAAATTTTTTTATAGCTATTAAAATGGGAAAAAAACCTGGTGGAAATGTACAAAAAATTACATAAACGGGGCCCACTCGGTACAAAAATTTTATCAACAAATTTTCAATTTTTCAAGTTTGATGTGTTTCTTTGTTACTCATGTTTGAAATGACCTTCAGGATAAGATATATTTTAATTTTTACAAACACTAATGCACTTTATCTTAGTGACTATATGAAATTGCTTAAAAAACAGTGATTATATTCACATAAATGATTTTATTTTGAAATAATACAGTGATTGAGGTAAATCTGAAGGTCAAAACACTTCTACTTTTATACAAAACATACACAAAAAATTTCAGCAAATTTTTTTCAAAACTTTTTGAGCAATCGCTGTCCCCGTTTGTATTTTTTTCCAAAAAAATGCATTCCGAGTAAAACGCATTTTAAAGTTTGGCATCTTGTGTAAAGTTAAGACATCTGCTTTTACTAAAAGACGTGTAGTTTTTGTTCTAGTAAATGGAAAATAAAAAACTTGGTATTTTTATAAGGCTAATAAGATGGCCTATAAAATAAAATCATAAAAATATTTGTCAATTGTGAAAAAAATCATGATTTTAGGGTAGTCGGATACCTTAAATTTATTCATTTCATTTATCATTTTATTCAATGCATTGACGCGCATCCAGCATATTAGTTAGTGACGCTAACAGCTGTGCTGTACGGCCTTGGTTTGAATCCAAGAAAAGTCATGGCTATTTGTAAATGTATAGTACTTTTCACTATTGAGGTACTCTAAATAGATGTCGAGTCCTTTCGTGAAGTTGATGGAAGTGGAAAAGAGGTAGGTGCCCCTTAGGGTGTTCTCCCACAAAATTGAGGTGGAGCCGAGCTAAATCGCAGTGTCACCTGTATGGTGTTAGAGGCTAAGGCTAACGACAGGAGTACATGTAGCACTTCGGCATGATGAATTTAGTGGACCTGGATCTGACACAGTCGAGATCAGGTGGCATAAGAAACAACAACAACATTAATTTCAATGTATTAATAAAATAAGTCGCTCTTAAAATGCAATCTTCTGAATCTCATTCTCCTTTCACATCTTACTTTTAATCTAAAATAATGCGAAATGCTTGTCCATTTTTAACTTTAAATCCGTTGAGGAATCTCGTATCATTTTGATATTTCCATGTTGAAGATTTCAATTTTTAATGAAAAAAATAGAGGAAATTGTTGGGGTACTGGAATTTTCCCATTTCTGAAAGATTCACATAACTTAACGAACTGTTTTGTTTGTCCTCAAAGGAAGCACATAACATAGTTTGAAAACCACAATTGTACACATTTACACAAAAATTTATACTCAAATTGAAGTTTATTGCAATGCAACGCGTACATTTGAAATATTTTGGTGCTTGACCTATAAGAAACCTCAATACAAAATGTGATTATAAGAAGTTGGATGAGTAATATATTCATTTATTTTAAAATTTAAACCATTAGTTCCCAGAATAAATTATTATTGTGCTTTTTAAAACTTTTTAGTATTCATCAGTAATAACGAAGCCTTTTTTTTCGGATATAAGTTTAAATAACTAACAGTACTGAAAAACCCAGTAGTTCGGTTATCTCTCTTATAAACTTCATGATCAGGTTAAGTTATGTTTAATAATTTCTTATCAATGAAAAATTGCATTACTTATATATAATTTAAAGTTGATTTAGGTACTGTATGTAGATTTATTTTTCATTATACCACAGTTACAAAAACGTATAGTTTAAAACAAATTATTCATACTGTGCTACATATTTATCGTGTAAGGAATCGTACATAATCAACTTTCAGTTTCAATTTGGACAAAATAATAATAACTTCCAACAATTTCGAATCCGATGTTCTTCCTTATTTTTCAATGTATATTTAAAAGCAAGTTTTGTAAGTAGGAAAATTTTAGTGTAGCCATGTATATATTTTTATATTACTTATATGTACTCATTTAGATTACCTCATCCATTTTCAATCAATTTGGAAAGATGTTATTTCTTAAAATACAGAAAAGTTTGGCAAATATTGAAAATTCTTTGCAGGCTACTTACTTTTTAAGGCACAGAAACATATGAAAGGAAATAAGCAAGAAAATCATTCTAATAAAAGAATAACAGATATGAAATCGTTAAAATATTTCTTGAATATATATCTAAATTTAAGATAAAGACTTATGAAACAAAATCTCTCGAAACGGAATTATTCGGAAACTAAGTCAAATCTAAAATAATTTTTTGAGTCTAGGTAATTAAGAATAGAGTACAGATGCAAATATTTTGGATAAAGTTTCAGATAAAAAAGAAAGAAACAAAGAAGGAAAATGATACAAATTAAATTCCACATTTATCTGATTTTTTTACAAATGATAGAAATATGTGCCTTTTTTTAAAAAAATAAATAAAAATCCTTCTTTGCATTTCTCAAATGCATTTCAATGTATTCTTTTGTTTAATTTCTGAAAGTCCTTATCATCTGTCAAAATCTTTAATTTTAACTTGACGTCCAGGAATTTAATTGAATTTTTGTCATAAAAATGCAATTATTTATTCTTTTTATGAACCAAAACATGAATAACTCCAACAATTTTAATGTCGTCTGCATTTAAGGTGAAAAAATTTAATTTTGAAATGCACACACACAAAATTCATTTTTAACCCATTAATTTAAATTCCTTTTTCAGCTTCCCAAATGTCAGATGCCCTTATTTTTTTATTTTAGAATGTTGAAAAAATAATACCCTCGTTGTATAGTAACTTGATAAACCTAGTGTTTGAGGAAATTAAAAAAAAAAATCCTACTCTGAACTTTTTCAAATAATAAATATTAAAAGCGTTTAGTATTAAAATTTAATAAATCCATGATTATGATTTAGAACTTTGCAAACGAACCTCTTTTGTTTTGAAAAAAATTTATACAATTACATTACAATTGCTTTCCAATTTTAATGTCGTAAATTCAATGAAACAGAAAAAAAATATTTTAAGGCCAAATATACTATTTAAATGCAATACCCATACTATATATAGAGATCTGAGGAAAATATCTTCCTCTTATCATATTCTGAACGATTGCAATATGACAGATTGTTTTTCAATACATATTTCTGAAAATTTCAAGACCGATAATTTATTACAAAAGTTTTGACGAAAATCGATTGTTTAAATGACGGAAATGAATGGAATATTAAGAAATTGAAGCATTAGACGAGGCATTTTCTTAGAAATGAACAGGAGAAAATTATTATTATCGATTATTCACAATCAATATCTATTCAAATCGATGATAAGTACAACTTTTCCATCTTATCCTTCAATCTCTTAATGCAGTTTAAATTTGATATGCACTTCCATCTAATCTTGACGAGTTTTAGTAGTATGCTGTTCCAACTAATTAGTTAATCAACACTAATTACCTCACTGTGAGCAGAAAACAATATATGCTTCATATCTTAGCAAAAATAAATATAAAAAAACAATTTAGGAAATCTAAGTGCAATTTTTATAAGAAAACTATTTGCATTTATCTTGAAAATTTTATAAATGAAAATAATGCCATTTTTTTGGAAAACATTGCGTTTTAATTATTTGAAATGAATCTTTCCTTTTTGGAATATACTCTGTTTCAGAGATTACTTAACTTTTTTGAAGGAAAAAAACACCCCTACCTAATACTTTTTTGACTTTTTTTCCTCTAACTTTTGAGTCAGCATATGAAGTTCTGCAATGTTTTTAAAACATGATTCTGGTTTATATAAATTTTTTGGTTAAATTATCATAGCTCCAATGGTATTTGTCTAATATTCGATACAATTTTCATGGAATTCATTTTTTTTAAGGAAACGTCGACTTCTGATAAACGTTTTTTATCCCTTTCCCATTTTCCCTTCATTCTATACTTTTAGTAAATCATAAGTGTATGTTTTTAAAATTCTTACACAAATATTAATGAAATGAAGATAGTTAAAACTTCTATATTTCTTCCTTTCCTTTTGTTTAAAACGAGGAAACTGAAATTTATATTTTTATATTTTTTAAAAATGCATTTTGGAGCATAGCAACCGATTAGTTAATCAGACCAATGAGAATAGTAGCAGTGCTAGCAAACCTTTATTTATAGGAAGAGTTATGATTTTTCAATTCAATCATGTATTCGAATTTCGATTCCACTAATAGCACCCAGCACATAGAGACTCACACTTTAAATGCTCTTTAAATGTGTCAGAATTTAAAGTGTTCATGTCACATAGTGGGTTTGAAAAAGGATGAGTCATACTGAATGTAAATAGAACATTTAATGAATATAATAATTAGTTCATTAAAAGGTTTAGGAAACAGAAGAGACAAAATGCATTAATATAGTTGCCGATTAACTCTTTGTAAAAAGGTATATCCTATCTTAAATGGATTACAAAATGTGAATTATGAAAATAAGAGTTACTGTTTTTAAAACAAACTGAAGTATTCTCAATTTGTATCTATGCTTATTCTGGTATTTTTACTATGTCTAAATAAATCTGAAGAAGAAAGTAACGATTTTGGGTTATAAATTTGAATGATTATTGGTAGCTACCGTGAAGAAAAGTCTATTACCTTAAAGAGTGTTCTTTTATTTATGAATGTTCTGGGTTATAACACTTATCCTTTTTCTTTAGAAAGGAAGCCGAGCGACACTCAATTTGGAAAAAATATATTTTGCTCATGAAATTGAAATTAGTTTGTAACGCTGGTTTCGTAGCAAAGTTCTTATAGCCACACTAAATTTATGAAAGACATATTAAGAGCTAAAGTTAATATTTTATCTATGAAGTTATCTAAAACTAGTAGTTTATCTATGAAGCTACCTAAAATTAGTATTTTATCTATGAAGCTATCTAAAATTGATATTTATATTTTATTTAGCTAAAAAATAAAAGCAATACAGACAGAAAATATTAAAACTATACAATTTGCAATAATGTAATTTGCAAAGACAATGTCTACTATGTCTAAAGACGTCATATTCTCAGTTAAGTCGTTTAAAATAGTTTCAGCAGTGATTAGATATAATGGAGTTTAGCATCCAATGGAGTTTATACTATACATCCTACATATACAGCCTCCAAGAAAACCATTAAGTATTTTTTTGAGACTCTAAGCAGACTTCTTGTGTGCCGAAAAGTATAACACAAGGCTTACAAACGTAAGTCAATACTTAAACAATAGTGATAGGAAGTTACATGTAGAAGGATATAGGCACAAAGGGGAACCAAAAGGGAGGAGAAAATGAGAAAAAAAGTGAATGTAAATACAATAAATACACAATAAAATACAAGATTGCTCACATGCAAACGGAGATAATCAATAATTAAAATTATAGAACAATGAGAAAGATAAGAAAACCTGATCATAATAAAATTTTCAAAATACAAATACATAAAGCATACATACACACATAGGCATACATGTAGAGAACACACACACACATATATATATATATTTAAATATATATAATTTAATCACACAACTCAATAATCATTTAAAAAATTGAAATTACATGAATCTTATATATATATATATATATATATATATATAGTCTCTTCTTCAGTCTCTTCTCTTATACAGTCTCTTCAAAATTTAATTGATAATTTACAAAACACGGCATTAATTAAAAATAGCTTAGAAATTGCCAGAGTTACTAAAGATGTGTTAATTTTTTCGATGCATGGCTTTGACTTCGAGGACCTTTTTAATTCTATTGATATTGATGATATGATTCGGGTTCTACAGTTAATTTATGATAAATATGAGCTATATACTTCATTGAAAAAAGAGAAATTCGATATTCTTGTTAACCTCGTATTAAAAGAGAATTTCATTGCATTTAATCAGAATCTTTATAAACAGATCAAAGGATTACCTCAGGTGGTCCAGCTAGTAATTGTTTAGCGAACCTGTATTTACATTTTTTGAAATTGACCATATTGTTAATGATTCTTACTTGATTTATCGTTATATAGATGATTTAATAATTTTTGGTAAAAATAATGAATATAAACCAAATATTACATTCTACCCTGACTATCTCAACCTCCTTAAAACTAACTTTAACTCTAATATGGTAGAATTCTTGGATTTAGATTTGCATCTAATTAACAATAATGTAGTCAGTAACATTTTTGACAAAAGAGATTCTTTTAAGTTCCATATAATTAAAATTCCTGTATGGAACAGTAACTTGCATTTATCAATTTACAGAAATGTTATTTTGAATTTTTTATTTAGAAATGATAACTTAACTACCCACAAAATCGATAAATTTAATAATATCAAAAAAATTTTAAATGTTGTTTAGATCATGAATACCCTTTTAACTTCTTAAGAACTTATATTCATCACAAATATATTAGTCATCTTGCTACTTCTGATTCCAAATCCACCACACAACAATAGGATTTCAAAGTCAGCATGTTAGTGGTCTTGCTGTGAAGATTATATCATAACACTCATATCACAGTTTACATCTTTCCACACACATCTTAAACATCTTACACATTTTTGAAAACCAACCAAATTAGAACCTAGCAAATTTACATTTTTGACAATCAACCAATTCAAAGCCTACCAAAATTGATTGTTATCTATCTCGATATCTATCTATGCTAGTTAGTGTAAAAGGTAGTTCAAAAGATATGTTCAAAGATACACAAGACTCTTGATTCTCTTGGAAAGGGATCTGTAAGTAGGAAGATTTCGTTTAATAATTTTTTTCTGCTTTAAGAAATTGGGGAGAATTTGTTTCAGAATATTAATCAGTGGTTTTATCATACTCTCTGTGAGTTTTTGTATACTTTGAATTTTGGTTTATTTTTTATATACTTTGAATTTTTTTTTATATACTTTAAATTTTTGTTTATTTTATTTGGTTTTCCTACCGAGTTGCAAAGGGGGAAGGTTGGCGCCTTAAAACTAGTCTAACCCACTTATTCGGTCCTAAGTCCGAAATTGCATTCTGACTCGCTAGGTTCTTCTTTTTTATAGTTCCTTTTTAGTATTTTTTCGATCTTCATGTTTTGCTTTTATATTCTTATTACGTTATTTCTTGTTATGTTCATTATCTATTATTTCTGGTTTTGAAATATTATAAAAATTTATTTTATATATATATATATATATATATATATATATATATATATATATATTGTTTGGATGTGATCTCTTGTTAGTAGAGAATTGACCTATATATATATACATATATACATACACAAATACATATACACATATACACATGTATATTCACAAACAGTAAATGTTAGCAAACACATAAAATTTACAATTTAAATAATACAGGAAAAATGCTATTAATGTATGCACAAAACGATGTAAAAGATAACCATTAAGTATTAAAATAAAAAAAAATACGGCTCATTTCAAATTCTTACATATTTGCGTATTCAAATTATTGTATAAATATGAGACTGCCGCGGAAGAAATACAATTCAAAAAGCAGAATATAAAATCATACGTATAAAATGAAGGAAAAAAACAAGAAAAATGAGAGACATACAGAAAGGAATTAAAAAATATATATTTATCTATACATGTTATAATTTGGAGTAGAAAATATCAGAAATATTTTTAAATTTTGGCATCAAATTAAAAATTATATTTTCCATAGAAATTGTTTGGCTACCATAAAAATAAAGCTAGTCTTGCACTTTAGAAGCATAGTTTCAAGCATGCAGTTTAGAATTCATTAACATTAAATGAATAATACAAAATTGTAATTCACAACAAATTTGAAATTATTTTATCGATTCAAGTAATTTAAGACCTTAATTTTGAATCCTAGTTCTTTTGATTTCCCACTTATGGATAGAAAAATCTCCCATCTAACTAGATCTAGATTCTTTATTCAGAATTTGGGCAAACTATCTTTATACATTCTGTATTGAAATTCCCTGTTTATATATACGAAATCACATCAATCTGATGAGACTCCCTAATTCTGCTAGTGAAAATAATCAGTTCCTTCAAAAAGAAAAACTGCTGTGAAAATGTGTTCTATATCACAAAGCACCAAGAAATTTCCTAAAATAAAATTATAAAATATTATTAGGGAATATTTTAGGAAACCTAGCTCACATTATATTCTTAATTAAGGAACTCGGGAATTTATTTAATGAAATGCAAATTCAAACTATAATGAATGAGATAATATTTGACTATTCTCAGGGATGAACTCGATGTGTTAGAAAAATAATTTCTTCACGTTCTGTTTTTGGATATTTTAATGTTAATTCAAAGTTAAAACTCCTAAAATTTCCATCCAAATTATTTCGAAACAAACCAAAAATGTAGCCTTATATAAGCTTTAAATGTCCAGAAAACATTGGGTATAAAAGTATTATTTGCGTTCGCTGGAGATACATTTTAGCTTTTATATACATGAAATAAATCAAATTAATTGATGGATAGCAGTATAATGTAATTCGATTAATAACTTGTATTGGAATTTTGAAGTTTTATTGAACTGAATTAAATTATTATTTCATTAATTATTTCTACTTTACTGCTAAATGATGCTTAATAAGAGAAAATAAGAGTGTTTCCCTTTGCAATTTTTTCTATAACAAAGAATGGAAATATAAAAGGAGGTTAAAATTTTTGTAAAAAATCATGTTCTTTTGAATATAAAATTTCTTCTTGGACAATTAGATCAATATAATAAAATAAAGTAACTGTATCTGAATTTTTTTTCCTCAATTTTCATCTTATTTTCATCTAAACTCCAGAATTGTTATATGGTGCCAATTTATTTATAGTTAAGGAGTTTCTTAAGAGTATGATATTATTTTAGACTTTATAAAAATAATCTAACTAAAAAGTCCCATTTAAAAATATTCTCACTTAGATTAAACTACTGTGGAATTAGATACCCAAATAAAATGACTACTACTAGTCAAAACTCAAAACTTTATTCCATGAACTGAATATTTCCTTTCCTTATATAGTGCCATTGAAACTTCAGAACTTTCCATAATTATAATTACAGTTAAATTTATAAATACAAGTACAATTAATAATAATGATAAAGCACGAGACACAAAAGTTAAAATCAATACAAATAAAAACAAAAGAAGTTATTTTTGGCAAGTCGTCCACAGCTGGGCGCATGAGTCCGACCGATAGATCATGTCCATAGCAACGGACTGAACTATTTTTGCTACAATATCTACAAAGAATTCCTTAAATACATTTTATAAGCATTTGAATTTCATAAACATAAATGAAAATGATTTTTAAGAAATAAGTTTGAAAAACTTTTTAATTGAAATAAATACAAATTTAGAAACATTCTAATATTTTTTGCTGTTTGGCTACTAAAATACTACTCTTTATTACGTAAAACAAAGGATTAATTTAAGAGTTACATCGTATTCTTGGAAGATAATCAATGAACAGCTGCCAAATATGGATGTATATATATCGATTATGTAGGATTATCGATTGCTATATGTATATATATATAATTATTATATAAAATTATATACATCTCTCGACGTTATCAAGCTTTACAGGGATCGCTCAGATAGCATTTTTTTAACTCTAAAAAGCATTTGATGAGCTGAAATCAAAAGACTACTTGTAGCACTCTGCTCAGGGCAAATTATATATATGAAATTCCGGTAACAAAGGGCTATTGACTTTGTGCACAAGAAGCTTTCTAGAAGAGAGCAAAAATGCTTTTTCAGCAATTCTCAGAACTAGATAAGATTTAGTGTCCCGAACAAATATACCTCAAACTCCTTCTAAATCACTTAGATGCAGTTTATGTACTTACTCAAGTGCCTAAACTGATATAAGTATCAGTTTTCCTTTACTATTTTCTAAGTATTTTTTTTCTGAAGGAGAAACCTTTTTACATTGTCTTAGTTTCCTGGTAAAGATGCCGAGTAGAACTTTTCAGTTTTCAAATTTTGAGGTCTTTAATATTTAAAGTCAAATTTTAATTTATACCAATATTTAAAGTAACTTTTTATCAATATTTTTAGTCAAATTAAATCTTTTAGATGGAAATATCTCATTGCTTGCTGAATTTGATACCTCTATAATATCAAGTATTTCTTTAATTTTTTGCATACATTAATCCTAAGGAAAAGGTCTCATATTTTAATGTAAAATTTTGCTTCTTTACTTTGATTACAATTTGGAATATACACTATTTTCATTATTAATGATTGAAGCAGATTTTTTAAAAAAATGATGTAGATTTGACAGCAACAAGCCACTGCACATTTGGGAAAGGTTATTCAGCCATATAGAAAAATTTGTATGGTAGTGAATATAGATCCTTTTCATAAACTACATATGGGAAGTATACGAGACAGACGGCTGAATAACGCATATACTCTGGCATCTGAAACATATTTGCGGAAGTTCACTGAGAGATTAAAGATGCGTACAAGAATGGAGCTGAAATCACAGACCCTAAGCGTTAGTTTTGATGGAACGTGGCTAACGCGTGGTCACACCTCGCACTTATCGGGGTGTAGGATGTAATATAGATATGCTCTCACCGGATATGTCGTTGACTTTAAAGTGATGATGAGTAAGGTGTGTCGTCATTGCTCGGTAGCAAAAATAAACTAGACGGAAGTAAAGTGCTGAATTCAGCATGGTATGAAGCATAAAGAAATACGATATATAAACTACTTGGGCTCATCTACATCAATAGAAATGGAAGCTGCGGTAACTTTATGGAAAAGATCCACATCACTTTGATTTCGTTATATCACAGTTTATCCGACGGTGATTGTAAAACATTCAACTACTTGTGTCAAGAAAAAGTATATGGACCTGACATTGTGAAAAAAGGAAGAATGCATCAATCGTCTTAGTAAGCGGTTAGGAACAGCTTTGAGATCTACTGTGAAAGACTGTCGTGCTCAAGGTATTTCTTTAAGGTGGTAAAAGCTCATGGCGGTTTGAAAGAAAGAAGCAACGATTAAAAAATTAACGATTTACTACCAAAGGGGCAATTTTAAGAAATAAAGGGGATGTGAATGCTATGAAAACAGAAATATATGCTACATTATAGCATAACATTTCTACAAATGATGAAACCTCAACATTCGAAGCATCCTGCAGGAGATAACTCGTGGTATTTTTTACCAATCTGCGATTTGCTAATGGTGAAAAACCTAGCAATCATAAATTAAATGTAGGAACACCAATAAATGAAAAGTTTCTGCCAAAAGCTCTCCCAATTTATCAGACTTGCATCTAATGAACTGTTAGAAAGATGCATTCTATGTGGAACACAAAATGCAAAACGAAAGTTTGCATATCATGTTGGGCAAAAGTGCCTGAAAGAAATTTTTGTAAACAAAGAACGTATTGAGCGTTTTGTAACAGTAACAGAAGCATCTGCGAATACAATAAGAATTTGCAGTACGTACCATAGTAAAAAACACAAAAAGCATTAGGTGTAGCTACTGGAGGCTCTACCAAACATTTTGCTACTACTATATCTTGGATGGTCGAAAACAACAATTTAAAGAAACGTCGTCAAAATGCAGTAATAAGCTGGCTCCTAAGCTTATTAAAAATCAATTTATAGAAAGGGGGTTTTTACTAGCTAGGAGGAGAGAAGGAATGACATATGGTGCAGGTCAGTTTTTAAAGAAAATTGTAATTTAAAAATAATACATTTTAGATTAAACATGTTTTGCTTTATTTTATATTAGATACTGATTTTAAATAGTAAATTAATTTTATAAAAGCTTTTAAAATTTCTATTGTACGTTTCATGTACTTTCATTCATTTACTTTATGTATTTCATTTATTTTTGAATATATTTTCATACATGACTTTCTTGCAAAAAATAAGTCAGATAATGATATTTCCATTTTTCGTAATTTTTGGGCTCTCGCAGACTGGCATTTTATAAAAAGCTTGTATTTTGTTTAATGTTTTGAAATTGAATTGTATTATGTTTTATTTTAAACGTATATATATATATATATACAATATATTGAAAAATTATTACAAAATTTAGAAATATTGTTTTGTTATTTATTTACTGATTGAAGTATTCTTAAAACTGCGTTTTTCTCCAGTTTGAGTTTTTTCATGAAATCACGATCTTTAAAAGTATAAAACTTCCTACGGGCATTTATCAAAGGCAACATGAATTTTGGTGTGTATGTTTATTACAATGTGATTAATAAAATTAGGGATCCATTTTCAATATTTTTGAATAGAAAAAAATTTTTGCAAAAATAAATGCTTGTAACTTAAGAAATCATGTATTTTTAGCCTTTCTCCCTTTGATATATTCACGTTTTAATTTTTTCCAAAGCTAATTTGTTTATTGCAAAATCGATCCCTAAAGTTATTATACTCATAGTCTTCTAAGCCTTGTAAAATTTTTTTATCAAAATAATGATAATTGTAAAAGGATAAGAAATTTGAAAATCATTAAAAACATTTTTAAAAAATTAATTTTAAATTTTTGTTAGATTTAACCATTTTTCGTAGTAGAATTTTACTTTATTTTAATAGTACTTGATAATAATATACAAAAATATTTTAAAACCCTTAGAAATAAAAATTGAAACTTGAGTCCTTTAGCAATAAACCTCTTTTCTTTGGCCACCGATAACAATTAAGAAGTTTTTATGTATGTGTTCCTTAAGAAAATATAAATCTTGCCCTACAAAATGGCTCATTCTGAAAATGTTTACATACAACTTGGAAATGTGAAGCTTTAGAAGAAACATGAAGATAACCCTTTGATGATAAAATAGGCAAGTGACTGAAACTATTCCAACCAAGAAGGAGGACAATTTTGTTATCAAAATGGGTACAATAAAAATGTCTCCATCATTTCTTTTAGCTTCTTATTTATTTGAGTCTATCTCTGGTCCGCCTTGATCGTCAAAGACTGTCAAAATTGTCTGCTGTTCAACCCACAGTGGGCGATTTCTTTGACATTTTACCAATTGCTCTCCGCGAGAAGTTAGACTCGGGGTGAACGGCCTTGTGTGAGGTTACTATTTTTCAGGCCAAGCCTTCATAAATACAGCCGGATTTCAAAGTAAAAAGTCAAAATATAATGGTATTCCTCACAACACATTCTCTTCTGATATCCGTTTCTGATTCATGAGAATGAAATAATTTACATAATAGTTTTTATGAAAAACATTGGAATACTTAAATGTTTTGAGAAGTTTTTCCAAAATATTTCTTGTTCCCAGAGGTCATGTAAACATAATTTTAATATATATATAAAATCATGATATTGAATGAGGAAACTATGCATTAGAATTCAAATATATATATATATACTTGACAACTATATTATATGACTCGTTTTAATAAAGTCAGAGGAATGTAAAATAGCAATTAAGGTATCCGACTACTTGCGACAACTTTTTTTTTGAAAAATGAAAATATGGGGGAGGGTGATTTTTTTAGATTTATTTAATATATTTTAAGGAAAAATCGTAAAATTGAAAACAAATTTTTTATAGCTATTAAAATGGGGAAAAAACCTGGTGGAAATGTGTACAAAAAATTACATAAACAGGGCCCACTCGGTACAAAAATTTTATCAACAAATTTTCAATTTTTTCAAGTTTGATGTGTTTTCTTTGTTACTCCATGTTTGAAATGACCTTCAGGATAAGATGTATTTTAATTTTACAAACACTAATGCACTTTTATCTTAGTGACTATATGAAATTGCCCCAAAACAGTGATTATATTCACATAAATGATTTTTATTTTGAAATAATACAGTGATTGAGGTAAATCCTGAAGGTCAAAACACTTCTACTTTTTATACAAAACATACACAAAAAATTTAAAGCAAATTTTTTTTCAAAACTTTGAGCAATCGCTGTCCCCGTTTGTATTTTTTCCAAAAATGCATTCCGATAAAACGCATTTTTAAAGTTTGGCATCTTGTGTAAAAGTTAAGACATCTGCTTTTACTAAAAAGACGATGTAGTTTTTGTTCTAGTAAATGGAAAATAAAAAACTTGGTATTTTTATAAGGCTAATAAGATAGCCTATAAAATAAAATCATAAAAATATTTGTCAATTGTGAAAAAATCATGTGATTTTAGGGTAGTCGGATACCTTAAATTTATTCATTTCATTTATCATTTATTCAATGCATTGACGCGCATCAACATATTAGTTAGTGACTAGCAGCAGCTGTGCTGTACGGCCTTAGTTTGAATCAAGAAAAGAATCATAGCTATTTGTAAATGTATAGTACTTTTCACTATTGAGGTACTCTAAATAGATGTCAGTCCTTTCGTGAAGTTGATGGAAGTGGAAAAGAGGTAGGTGCCCCTTAGGGTGTTCTCTCCCACAAAATTGAGGTGGAACCGAGCTAAATCGCAGTGTCACCTGTATGGTGTTGTTAGAGGCTAAGGCCCCAACGACAGGAGTACATGTAGCACTTCCCGGCATGATGGGTGAGTGGACCTGGATCTGACACAGTCGAGATCAGGTGGCATAAGAAACAACAACAACATTAATTTCAATGTATTAATAAAATAAATTCAGCTCTTAAAATGCAATCTTCTGAATCTCATTCTCCTTTCACATCTTACTTTTAATCTAAAATAATGCGAAATGCTTGTCCATTCATTTTAACTTTTAAATCCGTTGAGGAATCTCGTATCATTTTTGATATTTCCATGTTGAAGATTTCAATTTTTAATGAAAAAATAGAAATTGTTGGGGTACTGGAATTTTCCCATTTCTGAAAGATTCACATAACTTAACGAACTGTTTTGTTTTGTCCTCCAAGGGAAGCACATAACATAGTTTGAAAACCACAATTGTACACATTTACACAAAATTTATACTCAAATTGAAGTTTATTGCAATGCAACGCGTACATTTGAAATATTTTGGTGCTTGACCTGTAAAGAAACCTCAATACAAAATGGCGATTATAAGTTGGATGAAGTAATATATTCATTTATTTTTAAAATTTAAACCATTAGTTCCCAGAATAAATTATTATTGTGCTTTTTTAAAACTTTTTGAAAGTATTCATCAGTAATAACGAAGCCTTTTTTTTTTCGGATATAAGTTTAAATAACTAACAGTACTGAAAAACCCAGTAGTTCGGTTATCTCTCTTATAAACTTCATGATCAGGTTAAGTTATGATTTTAATAATTTCTTATCAATGAAAAAATTGCATTACTTATATATAATTTAAAGTTGATTTAGGTACTGTATGTAGATTTATTTTTTCATTTATACCACAGTTACAAAAACGTATAGTTTAAAACAAATTATTCATACTGTGCTACATATTTTATCGTGTAAGGAATCGTACATAATCAACTTTCCAGTTTCAATTTGGACAAAATAATAATAACTTCCAACAATTTCGAATCCGATGTTCTTCCTTATTTTTCAATGTATATTTAAAAGCAAGTTTTGTAAGTAGGAAGATTTTTAGTGTAGCCATGTATATATTTTTATATTACTTATATGTACTCATTTAGATTACCTCATCCATTTCAATCAATTTGGAAGATGTTATTTCTTAAAATACAGAAAAGTTTGTAAAATATTGAAGAAATTCTTTGGGGCTACTTTACTTTTAAGGCACAGGGAAACATATGAAAGAAAGAGCTTGAAAATCTACATTCTAATAAAAGAATAACAGATATGAAATCGTTTAAAATATTTCTTGAATATATATCTAAATTTAAGATAAGACTTATGAAACAAAATCTCTCAGAGAAACGGAATTATTCGGAAACTAAGTCAAATCTAAAATAATTTTTTTGAGTCTAGGTAATTAAGAATAGAGTACAGATGCAAATAATTTTGGATAAAGTTTCAGATAAAAAAGAAAAGAAACAAAGAAGGAAAATGATACAAATTAAATTCCACATTTATACGTTTTTTTTTTTACAAATGATAGAAGCTGCATCTGCTTGCCTTTTTAAAAATAAATAAAATCATCTTTGCATTTCTCAAATGCATTTCAATGCTCATTGCTTTTTTGTTTAATTTCTGAAAGTCCTTATCATCTGTCAAAATCTTTAATTTTAACTTGACGTCCAGGAATTTAATTGAATTTTGTCATAAAAATGCAATTATTCTTTTATGAACCAAAGAAACATGAATAACTCCAACAATTTTAATGTCGTCTGCATTTAAGGTGAAAAAATTTAATTTTGAAATGCACACACACACAAAAATTCATTTTAACCCATTAATTTAAATTCCTTTTTCAGCTTCCCCAAATGTCAGATGCCCTTATTTTTTTTTATTTTTAGAATGTTGAAAAAATAATACCCTCGTTGTATAGTAACTTGATAAACCTAGTGTTTTGAGGAAATTAAAAAAAATCCTACTCTGAACTTTTTCAAATAATAAAATATTAAAAGCGTTTTAGTATTAAAATTTAAATCCCATGATTATGATTTAGAACTTTAGGTTCAAACGAACCTCTTTTGTTTTGAAAAAATTATACAATTACATTACAATTGCTTTCCAATTTTAATGTCGTAAATTCAATGAAACAGAAAAAAAATATTTTAGGCCAAATATATACTATTTAAATGCCACAATACTTACCCATACTATATACTTGAGATCTGAGGAAAATATCTTCCCTCTTATCATATTCTGAACGATTGCAATATGACAGATTGTTTCAATACATATTTCTGAAAATTTCAAGACCACGATAATTTAGTACAAAAGTTTTGACGAAAATCGATTGTTTAAATGACGGAAATGAATGGAATATTAAGAAATTGAAGCATTAGACGAAGGCATTTTCTTAGAAATGAACAGGAAATTATTATTATCGATTATTCACAATCAATATCTATTCAAATCAGTGATAAGTACAACTTTTCCATCTTATCCTTCAATCTCTTAATGCAGTTTAAATTTGATATGCACTTCCATCAATGTCTTGACGAGTTTTAGTAGTATGCTGTTCCAACTAATTGGTTAATCAACACACTAATTACCTCACTGTGAGCAAAGAAAACAATATATACTTCATATCTTAGCAAAACTAAATATAAAAAAAAACAATTTAGGAAATCTAAGTGCAATTTTTATAAAGAAAACTATTTGCATTTATCTTGAAAATTTTTATAAATGAAAATAATGCCATTTTTGGAAAACATTGCGTTTTAATTATTTGAAATGAATCTTTCCTTTTGGAATATACTCTGTTTCAGAGATTACTTAACTTTTTGAAGGAAAAAAAGAAAACACCCCTACCTAATACTTTTTTTGACTTTTTTTTACTCTAACTTTTGAGTCAGCATATGAAGTTCTGCAATGTTTTTAAAACATGATTCTAGTTTTATATAAATTTTTTGGTTGAGTATACTTAGCTCAATGGTATTTGTCACAATATTCGATACAATTTTCATAGATTTCATTTTTTTTAAGGAAACGTCGACTTCTGATAAACGTTTTTTTTTTTTTATCCCTTTCCCATTTTACCTTCATTCTATACTTTAGTAAATCATAAGTGTATGTTTTAAAAATTCTTACACAAAATATTAATGAAATGAAGATAGTTAAAAACTTCTATATTTCTTCCTTTCCTTTTGTTTTAAAACAGGAAACTTTAAATTTATATTTTTTATATTTCTAAAAGAAAATGCATTTTGGAGCATAGCAACCAGTGTAATCAGACCAATGAGAATAGTAGCAGTGCTAGCAAACTGCTTATTTATAGGAAGAGTTATGATTTTCAATTCAATCATGTATTCGAATTTCGATTCCACTAAGCAGCACCCAGCACATAGAGACTCACACTTTAAATGCTCTTTAAATGTATCAGATTTAAAGTGTTCATGTCACATAGTGGGTTTGAAAAGGATGAGTCATACTGAATGTAAATAGAACATTTAATGAATATAATAATTAGTTCATTAAAGGTTTTAGGAAACAGAAGGGCAAAATGCATTAATATAGTTGCCGATTAACTCTTTGCTTAAAAGGTATATCCTATCTTAAATGGATTACAAAATGTGAATTATGAAAATAAAGAGTTACTGTTTTTAAAACAAACTGAAGTATTTCTCAATTTGTATATATGCTTATTCTGGTATTTTTACTATGTCTAAATAAATCTGAAGAGAGAAGAAAGTAACGATTTTGGGTTATAAATTTGAATGATTATTGGTAGCTACCCAAATGAAGAAGAAGTCTATTACACTTAAAGAGTGTTCTTTTATTTATGAATGTTCATAAGGTTATAACACTTATCCTTTTTCTTTAGAAAGGAAGCCGAGCGACACTCAATTTGGAAAAATATATTTTGCTCATGAAATTGAAATTAGTTTGTAACGCTGGTTTCGTAGCAAAGTTCTTATAGCCACACTAAATTTATGAAAGACATATTAAGAGCTAGAGTTAATATTTTATCTATGAAGTTATCTAAAACTAGTAGTTTATCTATATGGGGAAACTTCACCTAAAATTAGTATTTTATCTATGAAGCTATCTAAAATTGATATTTATATTTTATTTAGCTAAAAATAAAAAGCAATACAGTAAGAAAATATTAAAACTATACAATTTGCAATAATGCCAATTTGCAAAGACAATGTCTACTATGTCTAAAGACGTCATATTCTCAGTTAAAGTCGTTTAAAATAGTTTCAGCGGTAGTTAGATATAATGGAGTTTAGCATCCAATGGGTTTATACTATACATCCTACATATACAGCCTCCAAAGAAAACCATTAGAAGTATTTTTTTTGAGACTCTAAGCAGACTTCTTGTGTGCCGAAAAGTATAACACAAGACTTACAAACGTAAGTCAATACTTAAACAATAGTGATAGGAGTTACATGTAGAAGGATATAGGCACAAAGGGGAACCAAAAGGGGAGGGAGAAAATGAGAAAAAAAAGTGAAATGTAGAAATACAATAAATACAATAAAACCTGGGTGCTCACATGCAAACGGAGATAATCCAATAATTAAAAATTATAAGAACAATAGGAAAAGATAAAAGAAAACCTGATCATAATAAAATTTTTCAAAATACAAATACATAAAGCATACATACACACATAGGCATACATGCTTAGAGAACACACACACACATATATATATATATATTTAAATATATATAATTTAATCACACAACTCAATAATCATTTTAAAAAATTGAAATTACATGAATCTTATACCATATATATATATATATATATAGTCTCTTCTTCAGTCTCTTCTCGCACAGTCTCTTCAAAAAGAAATTTAATTGTTAATTTACAAAACACGGCATTAATTAAAATAGCTTAGAAATTACTTAGGTTACTAAAGATGTGTTAATTTTTTCGATGCATGGCTTTGACTTCGAAAGGACCTTTTTTAATTCTATTGATATTGATGATATGATTCAGGTTCTACAGTTAATTTATGATAAATACTAAGGCTATATACTTCCATTGAAAAGAAATTCGATATTCTTGTTAACCTCGTATTAAAGAGAATTTCATTGCATTTTAAATCAGAATCTTTATAAAACAGATCAAAGAAAAGGATTACCTCAGGGGTGAGATCCAATAGTAATTGTTTAGCGAACCTGTATTTACATTTTTTGAAATTGGCCATATTGTTAATGATTCTTACTTGATTTATCGTTATATAGATGATTTAATAATTTTTGGTAAAAATAATGAATATAAACCAAATATTACATTCTACCCTGACTATCTCAACCTCCTTAAAACTAACTTTAACTCCTAATATGGTAGAATTCTTGGATTTAGATTTTGCATCTAATTAACAATAATGTAGTCAGTAACATTTTGACAAAGATTCTTTTAAGTTCCATATAATTAAAATTCATAATGGAACAGTAGCTTGCATTTATCAATTTACAGAAATGTTATTTTTTGAATTTTTATTTAGAAATGATAGCAACTACCCACAAAATCGATAAATTTGTAATATCAAAATTTTAAATGTTGTTTAGATCGCTTGAATACCCTTTTTAACTTCTTAAGAACTTATATTCATCACGATATATTAGTCATCTTGCTACTTCTGATTCCAAATCCACCACACAACAATAGGATTTCAAAGTCCAGCATGTTAGTGAGGATGTCTTGCTGTAGAAGATTATATCATAACACTCATATGCAGTTTACATCTTTTCCCACACACACATGCTTAAACATCTTACACATTTTTTGAAAACCAGCAAATTAAGAACCTAGCAAATTTACATTTTTGACAATCAACCAATTCAAAAGCCACAAATTGATTGTTATCTATCTCGATATCTATCTATGCTAGTTAGTGTAAAAGGTAGTTCAAAAGATATGTTCAAAAGGCTACAAGACTCACTTGATTCTCTTGGAAAGGGATCTGTAAGAGCGGGAAGATTTCGTTTAATAATTTTTTTCTGCTTTAAAATTGAGGGGGAATTTGTTTCAGAATATTAATCAGTGGTTTTGTATCATACTCTCTGTGAGTTTTTGTATACTTTTGAATTTTGGTTTTATTTTTTATATACTTTTGAATTTTTTTTTTTTATATACTTTAAATTTTTGTTTATTTTATTTGGTTTTCCTACCGAGGAGGTTGCAAGGGGAAGGTTGGCGCCTTAAAACTAGTCTAACCCACTTATTCAGTCCTAGTCCGAGAAATTGCATTCCTGACTCGCTAGGTTCTTCTTTTTTATAGTTCCTTTTAGTATTTTTCGATCTTCATGTTTTGCTTTTATATTCTTATTACGTTATTTCTAACTTGTTATGTTCATTATCTATTATTTCTGAGAAGGTTTTGAAAATATTATAAAAATTTTATTTTATATATATATATATATATATATATATATATATATATATATATATATATATTGTTTGGATGTGATCTCTTGTTGGTAAGAGAATTGACTATATATATATACATATATACATACACAAAATACATATACACATATACACATGTATATTCACAAACAGTAAATGTTAGCAAACACATAAAATTTACAATTTAAATAATACAGGAAAAATACTTTATTAAAATGTATGCACAAAACGATGTAAAGATAACCATTAAGTATTAAAATAAAAAAATACGGCTCATTTCAAATTCTTACATATTTGCGTATTCAAATTATTGTATATAAATATGGGAGACTGCACTTGGAAGAAGTACAATTCAAAAGCGGGAATATAAAATCATACTTGCGTATAAAATGAAGGAAAAAAGAAACAAGAAAAACTAAGAGACATACAAAGAAAGGAATTAAAAAATATATATTTATCTATACATGTTATAATTTGGAGTAGAAAATATCAAGAAGTATTTTTTAAATTTTATCAAATTAAAATTATATTTTCCATAGAAAATTGTTTGGCTACCATAAAAATAAAGCTAGTCTTGCACTTTAGAAGCATAGTTTCAAGCATGCAGTTTAAATTCATTAACATTTACCAAATGAATAATACAAAATTATGGTAATTCATAACAAATTTGAAATTATTTTATCGATTCAAGTAATTTAAGACCTTAATTTTTTGAATCTAGTTCTTTTTGATTTCCCACTTATGGATGAAAATCTCCCATCTAACTAGATCTAGATTCTTTATTCGAAATTTGGAGCCGACTATCTTTATACATTCTGTATTGAAATTCCCTGTTTATATATATACGAAATCACATCAATCTGATGAGACTCCTAATTCTGCTAGTGAAAATAATCAGTTCCTTCAAAAAGAAAAACTGCTGTAAAAATGTGTTCTATATCACAAAGCTTCCAAGAAATTTCCTAAAATAAAAATTATAAAATATTATTAGGGGAATATTTTAGGAAACTAACCTAAGCTCACATTATATTCTTAATTAAAGGGCACCAGGAGAATTTATTTAATGAAATGCAAATTCAAACTATAATGAATGAGATAATATTTGATGACTATTCTCAGGGGATGAACTCAGTGTGTTAGAAAAATAATTTCTTCACACGTTCTGTTTTGGATATTTTAATGTTAATTCAAAGTTAAAACTCCTAAAATTTCCATCAAATTATTTCAAAACAAACCAAAAATGTGGCCTTATATAAGCTTTAAATGTCCAAGAAACGTGGGTATAAAATATTATTATTTGCGTTCGCTGGAGATACATTTTAGCTTTTATATACATGAAATAAATCAAATTAATTGATGGATAGCAGTATAATGTAATTCGATTAATAACTTGTATTGGATTTTGAAAGTTTTATTGAACTGAATTTAGAAATTATTATTTCATTAATTATTTCACTTACTGCTAAATGATGCTTAATAAGAAAAATAGAGTGTTTCCCTTTACATTTTTCTATAACAAGAATGGAAATATAAAAGAGGAGGTTAAAATTTTTTGTAAAAATCATGTTCTTTGAATACTAAAATTTCTTCTTGGACAATTAGATCAATATAATAAAATAAAGAAGTAACTGTATCACAGATTTTTACTCATTTTTTCATCTTATTTTCATCTAAACTCAGAATTGTTATATGGTGCCAATTTATTTATAGTTAAGGGACTTTCTTAAAGAGTAGCTGATAAGTATTTTAGACTTTATAAGAAATAATCTAACTAAAAAGTCCATTTAAAATATTCTCTCACTTAGATTAAACTACTGTGGAATTAGATACCCAAATAAAATAATACTACTAGTCAAAACTCAAAACTTTATTCCATATGAACTGAATATTTCCTTTCCTTATATAGTGCCATTGGAAACTTCAGGAACTTTCCATAGTACCAATTACAGTTAAATTTATAAATACAAATTACAATTAATAATAATAATGATAAAGCACGAGACACAAAAGTTAAAATCACCACAAATAAAACAAAAGAAGTTATTTTTGGCAAGTCGTCCACAGCTGGGCGCATGAGTCCGACCGATAGATCATGTCCATAGCAACGGACTGAACTATTTTTGCTACAATATCTACAAAATTCCTTAAATACATTTTATAAAGCATTTTGAATTTCATAAACATAAATGAAAATGATTTTTAAAGAAACTGGATTTGAAAAACTTTTTTAGTGAAATAAATACAAATTTAGAAACATTTAATATTTTTTTGCTGTTTGGCTACTAAAAATACTACTCTTTTATTACTACGTAAAACAAAGGATTAATTTAAGAGGATTTACATCGTATTCTTGGAAGATAATCAATGAACAACTGCAAATATGGATGTATATATATCGATTATGTAGGATTATCGATTGCTATATATATATATATAATTATTATATAAAATTATATACATCTCTCGACGTTATCCAAGCTTTACAGGGATAAGCTCAGATAGCTTTTTTTTTTAACTCTAAAAGCATTTGATGAGCTGAAATCAAAAGACTACTTGTAGCGCACTCTGCTCAAGGGCAAATTATATATATGAAATTCCATTAACAAAAGGGCTATTGACTTTGGGGTGCACAAGAAGCTTTCTAGAAGAGAGCAAAAAAATGCTTTTTTCAGCAATTCTCAGAACATAGATAAGATTTGAGTGTCCCGAACAAATATACCTCAAACTCCTTCTAAATCCCTTGGAGTAGAGTTTATGTACTTCTCAAGTGCCTAAACTGATATAAGTATCAGTTTTCCTTTACTATTTTCTCTAAGTATTTTTTTTTTTCTGGAAGGGAGAAACCTTTTACATTGTCTTGGTTCCTGGTAAAGATGCCGAGTAGAACTTTTCAATTTTCAAATTTTTGAGGTCTTTAATATTTAAAGTCAAATTTTGAGGTATACCAATATTTAAAGTAACTTTTATCAATATTTTTAGTCAAATTAAATCTCTTTTAGATGGAAATATCACCATTGCTTACTGAATTTGATACCTCTATAATATCAAGTATCTCTTTAATTTCTTGTGCATATTAATCCTAAGGAAAAAGTCTCATATTTTTAATGTAAAATTTTGCTTCTTTACTTTGATTACAATTTGGAATATACACTATTTTCATTATTAATGATTGAAGCAGATTTTAAAAGAATATAATTTTATAATTGATACAATATAATGGAAAATTCAATTATGTCTGTATCATATATGGAATTTTATTGGAATATGAATTTCAAAATTTTAATCTTAAAATTTTCTATACATTTTAAAAACACCTTCATTTTAAATAAGTGAAAAAAACTCAATATTTGCCTAGAGATAAAATTATTTAAATTTTAGTTTGACGAATAACTAAATGAGAATTAACTGATTTATAAAGAAATACATTTTAAATTAAAATAACCATCTATTTTTTAGTATATAAACATACCTATAATAAATAAAAAAGTGTTTTATTATTAATTGTGACGAGAGCGACTTCAGCACGCGTGGATAGATGTGCAAATTATAATGCTAATTTGTCTTTCTTGTGATGATTATAATTATCACAAGAAAGACAAACAAAATGAAAATGTAACATGCTCTAATAATTATTAGAGCATATTATGTTTTCTTTTAACTGGCGTTTGATATCTACAAAATTTCTACTTTTAGTGTCATTGTCCGTTGGAATCAATCGATCAGAATAGGTTAAAATCGCTGGCTACAAGTTGGTGACTATTACCATTAGGCTACTACCACTTTCCTGGATGTCTCAAGATAGTTAACGGTCTTATCGGAGCTTCGCTGAAAATACACACAGTTTTAAGATTCCAGATAGAATGCACCCAACATTATTACAAACGCGACTGGCGAAAACCAGTGAGAAGGAATCGACGCCGTGTCATCAGCGCCTGTTTGCTGAGTCACTTTGTGACGTCTCTTGCGTCCTTCTGCTAACATAACTCCTAAGTTCTTTGACGGCCACGATTAATGGCAAAACTTTTCCAACCCAATACCAAGAAGATAAACGAATAGAATAGGTAAATGAGATATACTTTAAAAGGATAGAAGCTTTTGATGATAAGGAGCAGCAAGTTTAGAGATAACTTAGTGTGATCATTCCGGATCAAAGAGTTTGATGTATTATCTCTGAAGAAAGATACGTTCATTATAAAAGAAGTCTGAATCTTCGTAGTTAAAAATTAAGTTATAGGTATTCTCCTCTCTCAATTGGTGAAGGAAGGAGACTCTACAAAAAGGTAATATTTTGTATAGGAAGTTAGACAGATCTGTTAATTTATAATTAAGATAAATGAAAGTCTAGTTGCGTGATCTGACTTGAATACAAAGTTTAATTGGGTGTTAACTCACTTTAAGAAAGTTGTCGATTAGAATTAAAGTAATATAAGTTATTCTTAATAAAAAGTTGTATTAAGAACTCAATATGTCTCATCATTTTTTGATAATCCCACACCTCAACACGCGGATCGGAAAGACATAGTCATCACAGAATGGCTATGTCGCAATAACGCCGAACGCGTGTATAATTCTAGATTTAGGTAATGCAGGTGGAGGTAACGTACTACCTGAAATGTATTTTTTCAGGGGTCAGAGAACATTGCAGAGTTTATCGAAACAATAGAGAACAACATACAGTTACTTGAAATCCCAAGTAATCTGTCATGTGCTTACTTAAAAGTCATCTCAGGGAAGGGCTCAAGATTGGTACTCGATATTTGGATCGGTGTTGGTGCAAAATACAGCCACGGATTTCTCACCCAGCTCAAGGCTGAATTAGCGAAAGCTTTTCCCCGCAGTCAAAAATAAGAGAAAAGAATTACAATGCGTTTTGCATCCCAGCGGGGAAAGAAGTAAGGAACCCACTGATTTCGTTTTATAATTACTAAAATCAGAGAGAAGTTTAAAATTAGGAATGTCCCAGGCAGAGTTGGTGGATCATATTTTTAGTTCGACTCGAACCACAAATCAGGATTATGTGGAAGTGCGCGATCACAAGAACACGGTACAACTTTTGGAAGTCTTGGCTAAATTCGAGGTATTCTTGCAAGTTAAAAGGGGTTCTGAGTGATAATATAGAAAGGCAGGGTAAAATGCGCCAGGTTGCCTAATTTTTGATGCTAATGAGTAGAAACTGGAGGAATTCTGAAGAGTAGGACGTAGACCAAATAACAGTAGAAATAATTTTATGAGAATAGCCGTCAAAGTAATAGAGGGGTTCGAGAGGAATGGATTTCAAAATAGTGATCAAGGATTTAACAACAGGGTTACTCATTTCGAAATGAGCGAAATGATGTAATTTTAATAGAGGCCGTAGAAATAGGGGTTCGAGTGAAAATTTCAGTCGAGGCGATAGGATACCAAAGGGACGATTAAATATTGTAAAAGTTAAAGATCAACCTCAAAAAGGTATCGACAAGAGAAACAATTAAGCCTTCTCCGATATGTATATATCACCCAATAGAACTTCTTCACGTTCCTATTTTATTAAATAACACATTTTTTAGAAGCGCTATGGGACACCAGACAGATAAATCATTTATATCGGAAGAGTATATAGAAAATATTTTTTTTATAAGCAAATTAAAATCGCGAGGCCAGGTAATAACAGCACAGGGTGCGAAGTAAAACATGAGGTTGTAGATTGAATATTCGCATCCAGACAATTCGAAAGAAATTGGTCATTCATGTGTTGACGGATTTAGAATACCCATGTATTCTCGGTATTATTGATTTTATAAAGTGGGTCAAGGATCGATGTAGATTTGACAGCAACAAGCCACTGCACATTTGGGAAAGGTTATTCAGCCATATAGAAAAATTTGTATGGTAGTGAATATAGATCCTTTTCATAAACTACATATGGGAAGTATACGAGACAGACGGCTGAATAACGCATATACTCTGGCATCTGAAACATATTTGCGGAAGTTCACTGAGAGATTAAAGATGCGTACAAGAATGGAGCTGAAATCACAGACCCTAAGCGTTAGTTTTGATGGAACGTGGCTAACGCGTGGTCACACCTCGCACTTATCGGGGTGTAGGATGTAATATAGATATGCTCTCACCGGATATGTCGTTGACTTTAAAGTGATGATGAGTAAGGTGTGTCGTCATTGCTCGGTAGCAAAAATAAACTAGACGGAAGTAAAGTGCTGAATTCAGCATGGTATGAAGCATAAAGAAATACGATATATAAACTACTTGGGCTCATCTACATCAATAGAAATGGAAGCTGCGGTAACTTTATGGAAAAGATCCACATCACTTTGATTTCGTTATATCACAGTTTATCCGACGGTGATTGTAAAACATTCAACTACTTGTGTCAAGAAAAAGTATATGGACCTGACATTGTGAAAAAAGGAAGAATGCATCAATCGTCTTAGTAAGCGGTTAGGAACAGCTTTGAGATCTACTGTGAAAGACTGTCGTGCTCAAGGTATTTCTTTAAGGTGGTAAAAGCTCATGGCGGTTTGAAAGAAAGAAGCAACGATTAAAAAATTAACGATTTACTACCAAAGGGGCAATTTTAAGAAATAAAGGGGATGTGAATGCTATGAAAACAGAAATATATGCTACATTATAGCATAACATTTCTACAAATGATGAAACCTCAACATTCGAAGCATCCTGCAGGAGATAACTCGTGGTATTTTTTACCAATCTGCGATTTGCTAATGGTGAAAAACCTAGCAATCATAAATTAAATGTAGGAACACCAATAAATGAAAAGTTTCTGCCAAAAGCTCTCCCAATTTATCAGACTTGCATCTAATGAACTGTTAGAAAGATGCATTCTATGTGGAACACAAAATGCAAAACGAAAGTTTGCATATCATGTTGGGCAAAAGTGCCTGAAAGAAATTTTTGTAAACAAAGAACGTATTGAGCGTTTTGTAACAGTAACAGAAGCATCTGCGAATACAATAAGAATTTGCAGTACGTACCATAGTAAAAAACACAAAAAGCATTAGGTGTAGCTACTGGAGGCTCTACCAAACATTTTGCTACTACTATATCTTGGATGGTCGAAAACAACAATTTAAAGAAACGTCGTCAAAATGCAGTAATAAGCTGGCTCCTAAGCTTATTAAAAATCAATTTATAGAAAGGGGGTTTTTACTAGCTAGGAGGAGAGAAGGAATGACATATGGTGCAGGTCAGTTTTTAAAGAAAATTGTAATTTAAAAATAATACATTTTAGATTAAACATGTTTTGCTTTATTTTATATTAGATACTGATTTTAAATAGTAAATTAATTTTATAAAAGCTTTTAAAATTTCTATTGTACGTTTCATGTACTTTCATTCATTTACTTTATGTATTTCATTTATTTTTGAATATATTTTCATACATGACTTTCTTGCAAAAAATAAGTCAGATAATGATATTTCCATTTTTCGTAATTTTTGGGCTCTCGCAGACTGGCATTTTATAAAAAGCTTGTATTTTGTTTAATGTTTTGAAATTGAATTGTATTATGTTTTATTTTAAACGTATATATATATATATATACAATATATTGAAAAATTATTACAAAATTTAGAAATATTGTTTTGTTATTTATTTACTGATTGAAGTATTCTTAAAACTGCGTTTTTCTCCAGTTTGAGTTTTTTCATGAAATCACGATCTTTAAAAGTATAAAACTTCCTACGGGCATTTATCAAAGGCAACATGAATTTTGGTGTGTATGTTTATTACAATGTGATTAATAAAATTAGGGATCCATTTTCAATATTTTTGAATAGAAAAAAATTTTTGCAAAAATAAATGCTTGTAACTTAAGAAATCATGTATTTTTAGCCTTTCTCCCTTTGATATATTCACGTTTTAATTTTTTCCAAAGCTAATTTGTTTATTGCAAAATCGATCCCTAAAGTTATTATACTCATAGTCTTCTAAGCCTTGTAAAATTTTTTTATCAAAATAATGATAATTGTAAAAGGATAAGAAATTTGAAAATCATTAAAAACATTTTTAAAAAATTAATTTTAAATTTTTGTTAGATTTAACCATTTTTCGTAGTAGAATTTTACTTTATTTTAATAGTACTTGATAATAATATACAAAAATATTTTAAAACCCTTAGAAATAAAAATTGAAACTTGAGTCCTTTAGCAATAAACCTCTTTTCTTTGGCCACCGATAACAATTAAGAAGTTTTTATGTATGTGTTCCTTAAGAAAATATAAATCTTGCCCTACAAAATGGCTCATTCTGAAAATGTTTACATACAACTTGGAAATGTGAAGCTTTAGAAGAAACATGAAGATAACCCTTTGATGATAAAATAGGCAAGTGACTGAAACTATTCCAACCAAGAAGGAGGACAATTTTGTTATCAAAATGGGTACAATAAAAATGTCTCCATCATTTCTTTTAGCTTCTTATTTATTTGAGTCTATCTCTGGTCCGCCTTGATCGTCAAAGACTGTCAAAATTGTCTGCTGTTCAACCCACAGTGGGCGATTTCTTTGACATTTTACCAATTGCTCTCCGCGAGAAGTTAGACTCGGGGTGAACGGCCTTGTGTGAGGTTACTATTTTTCAGGCCAAGCCTTCATAAATACAGCCGGATTTCAAAGTAAAAAGTCAAAATATAATGGTATTCCTCACAACACATTCTCTTCTGATATCCGTTTCTGATTCATGAGAATGAAATAATTTACATAATAGTTTTTATGAAAAACATTGGAATACTTAAATGTTTTGAGAAGTTTTTCCAAAATATTTCTTGTTCCCAGAGGTCATGTAAACATAATTTTAATATATATATAAAATCATGATATTGAATGAGGAAACTATGCATTAGAATTCAAATATATATATATATACTTGACAACTATATTATATGACTCGTTTTAATAAAGTCAGAGGAATGTAAAATAGCAATTAAGGTATCCGACTACTTGCGACAACTTTTTTTTTGAAAAATGAAAATATGGGGGAGGGTGATTTTTTTAGATTTATTTAATATATTTTAAGGAAAAATCGTAAAATTGAAAACAAATTTTTTATAGCTATTAAAATGGGGAAAAAACCTGGTGGAAATGTGTACAAAAAATTACATAAACAGGGCCCACTCGGTACAAAAATTTTATCAACAAATTTTCAATTTTTTCAAGTTTGATGTGTTTTCTTTGTTACTCCATGTTTGAAATGACCTTCAGGATAAGATGTATTTTAATTTTACAAACACTAATGCACTTTTATCTTAGTGACTATATGAAATTGCCCCAAAACAGTGATTATATTCACATAAATGATTTTTATTTTGAAATAATACAGTGATTGAGGTAAATCCTGAAGGTCAAAACACTTCTACTTTTTATACAAAACATACACAAAAAATTTAAAGCAAATTTTTTTTCAAAACTTTGAGCAATCGCTGTCCCCGTTTGTATTTTTTCCAAAAATGCATTCCGATAAAACGCATTTTTAAAGTTTGGCATCTTGTGTAAAAGTTAAGACATCTGCTTTTACTAAAAAGACGATGTAGTTTTTGTTCTAGTAAATGGAAAATAAAAAACTTGGTATTTTTATAAGGCTAATAAGATAGCCTATAAAATAAAATCATAAAAATATTTGTCAATTGTGAAAAAATCATGTGATTTTAGGGTAGTCGGATACCTTAAATTTATTCATTTCATTTATCATTTATTCAATGCATTGACGCGCATCAACATATTAGTTAGTGACTAGCAGCAGCTGTGCTGTACGGCCTTAGTTTGAATCAAGAAAAGAATCATAGCTATTTGTAAATGTATAGTACTTTTCACTATTGAGGTACTCTAAATAGATGTCAGTCCTTTCGTGAAGTTGATGGAAGTGGAAAAGAGGTAGGTGCCCCTTAGGGTGTTCTCTCCCACAAAATTGAGGTGGAACCGAGCTAAATCGCAGTGTCACCTGTATGGTGTTGTTAGAGGCTAAGGCCCCAACGACAGGAGTACATGTAGCACTTCCCGGCATGATGGGTGAGTGGACCTGGATCTGACACAGTCGAGATCAGGTGGCATAAGAAACAACAACAACATTAATTTCAATGTATTAATAAAATAAATTCAGCTCTTAAAATGCAATCTTCTGAATCTCATTCTCCTTTCACATCTTACTTTTAATCTAAAATAATGCGAAATGCTTGTCCATTCATTTTAACTTTTAAATCCGTTGAGGAATCTCGTATCATTTTTGATATTTCCATGTTGAAGATTTCAATTTTTAATGAAAAAATAGAAATTGTTGGGGTACTGGAATTTTCCCATTTCTGAAAGATTCACATAACTTAACGAACTGTTTTGTTTTGTCCTCCAAGGGAAGCACATAACATAGTTTGAAAACCACAATTGTACACATTTACACAAAATTTATACTCAAATTGAAGTTTATTGCAATGCAACGCGTACATTTGAAATATTTTGGTGCTTGACCTGTAAAGAAACCTCAATACAAAATGGCGATTATAAGTTGGATGAAGTAATATATTCATTTATTTTTAAAATTTAAACCATTAGTTCCCAGAATAAATTATTATTGTGCTTTTTTAAAACTTTTTGAAAGTATTCATCAGTAATAACGAAGCCTTTTTTTTTTCGGATATAAGTTTAAATAACTAACAGTACTGAAAAACCCAGTAGTTCGGTTATCTCTCTTATAAACTTCATGATCAGGTTAAGTTATGATTTTAATAATTTCTTATCAATGAAAAAATTGCATTACTTATATATAATTTAAAGTTGATTTAGGTACTGTATGTAGATTTATTTTTTCATTTATACCACAGTTACAAAAACGTATAGTTTAAAACAAATTATTCATACTGTGCTACATATTTTATCGTGTAAGGAATCGTACATAATCAACTTTCCAGTTTCAATTTGGACAAAATAATAATAACTTCCAACAATTTCGAATCCGATGTTCTTCCTTATTTTTCAATGTATATTTAAAAGCAAGTTTTGTAAGTAGGAAGATTTTTAGTGTAGCCATGTATATATTTTTATATTACTTATATGTACTCATTTAGATTACCTCATCCATTTCAATCAATTTGGAAGATGTTATTTCTTAAAATACAGAAAAGTTTGTAAAATATTGAAGAAATTCTTTGGGGCTACTTTACTTTTAAGGCACAGGGAAACATATGAAAGAAAGAGCTTGAAAATCTACATTCTAATAAAAGAATAACAGATATGAAATCGTTTAAAATATTTCTTGAATATATATCTAAATTTAAGATAAGACTTATGAAACAAAATCTCTCAGAGAAACGGAATTATTCGGAAACTAAGTCAAATCTAAAATAATTTTTTTGAGTCTAGGTAATTAAGAATAGAGTACAGATGCAAATAATTTTGGATAAAGTTTCAGATAAAAAAGAAAAGAAACAAAGAAGGAAAATGATACAAATTAAATTCCACATTTATACGTTTTTTTTTTTACAAATGATAGAAGCTGCATCTGCTTGCCTTTTTAAAAATAAATAAAATCATCTTTGCATTTCTCAAATGCATTTCAATGCTCATTGCTTTTTTGTTTAATTTCTGAAAGTCCTTATCATCTGTCAAAATCTTTAATTTTAACTTGACGTCCAGGAATTTAATTGAATTTTGTCATAAAAATGCAATTATTCTTTTATGAACCAAAGAAACATGAATAACTCCAACAATTTTAATGTCGTCTGCATTTAAGGTGAAAAAATTTAATTTTGAAATGCACACACACACAAAAATTCATTTTAACCCATTAATTTAAATTCCTTTTTCAGCTTCCCCAAATGTCAGATGCCCTTATTTTTTTTTATTTTTAGAATGTTGAAAAAATAATACCCTCGTTGTATAGTAACTTGATAAACCTAGTGTTTTGAGGAAATTAAAAAAAATCCTACTCTGAACTTTTTCAAATAATAAAATATTAAAAGCGTTTTAGTATTAAAATTTAAATCCCATGATTATGATTTAGAACTTTAGGTTCAAACGAACCTCTTTTGTTTTGAAAAAATTATACAATTACATTACAATTGCTTTCCAATTTTAATGTCGTAAATTCAATGAAACAGAAAAAAAATATTTTAGGCCAAATATATACTATTTAAATGCCACAATACTTACCCATACTATATACTTGAGATCTGAGGAAAATATCTTCCCTCTTATCATATTCTGAACGATTGCAATATGACAGATTGTTTCAATACATATTTCTGAAAATTTCAAGACCACGATAATTTAGTACAAAAGTTTTGACGAAAATCGATTGTTTAAATGACGGAAATGAATGGAATATTAAGAAATTGAAGCATTAGACGAAGGCATTTTCTTAGAAATGAACAGGAAATTATTATTATCGATTATTCACAATCAATATCTATTCAAATCAGTGATAAGTACAACTTTTCCATCTTATCCTTCAATCTCTTAATGCAGTTTAAATTTGATATGCACTTCCATCAATGTCTTGACGAGTTTTAGTAGTATGCTGTTCCAACTAATTGGTTAATCAACACACTAATTACCTCACTGTGAGCAAAGAAAACAATATATACTTCATATCTTAGCAAAACTAAATATAAAAAAAAACAATTTAGGAAATCTAAGTGCAATTTTTATAAAGAAAACTATTTGCATTTATCTTGAAAATTTTTATAAATGAAAATAATGCCATTTTTGGAAAACATTGCGTTTTAATTATTTGAAATGAATCTTTCCTTTTGGAATATACTCTGTTTCAGAGATTACTTAACTTTTTGAAGGAAAAAAAGAAAACACCCCTACCTAATACTTTTTTTGACTTTTTTTTACTCTAACTTTTGAGTCAGCATATGAAGTTCTGCAATGTTTTTAAAACATGATTCTAGTTTTATATAAATTTTTTGGTTGAGTATACTTAGCTCAATGGTATTTGTCACAATATTCGATACAATTTTCATAGATTTCATTTTTTTTAAGGAAACGTCGACTTCTGATAAACGTTTTTTTTTTTTTATCCCTTTCCCATTTTACCTTCATTCTATACTTTAGTAAATCATAAGTGTATGTTTTAAAAATTCTTACACAAAATATTAATGAAATGAAGATAGTTAAAAACTTCTATATTTCTTCCTTTCCTTTTGTTTTAAAACAGGAAACTTTAAATTTATATTTTTTATATTTTTAAAGATTAGTCATTGATGTTGCCAGAATTTCTGACATCTTTATTATGGTTTACATTCTAAATAAGCATGAAAAAATGCAATTACCTGAAAGTGTGAAGTTTCATTTTGCAAAGAAGAACAATAGGACGTAGATTTTTCTTTCATCGAATAATTTCGCACCAGGAAAATAAAGCAATATAAATTAAGGAAACATTAAAATAACATAGGATAGAATTTTAAGAAAAAGAAACAACAGTCGAAGGAATTCAGTTAGAATACAAAACCTCTTAAGACTCTCTGCGTAATCAAGCTCTACTATCGAATCTCATTATCAAGCATTGCCTATTTATGGCGTGGAGAAAATAATTTGGATATAAATTATTTTAACGAATTTATAAGAGATTTTACAAGGAACTGAGAGATAAAAATTTAAATTAATAATTTTCTAAAATTATTATTATTATTGAAGTATAATTGCAATAATTGATTGGGTATTATTTTGAATTAATTCCCAACAAATTTTTAAAGAAAATCAAATCTTATACTAAATTTTTTCCCCGTCTACTAGCTAAAATAATGTATACGCAAAAAAAATAGCTTTAACATCACCTCTATATAAAAATCAATCGGGTTCATTATTGCTTTTATTAAAGTAAGCTAAGTAAACAGTGCAAATAGCTTAGCCCTCCACTTTTAAACTCACTCAATGTATTTATTTTCTCCATTTCAATTTCCAATAGCTTCCGAGTACATTTGGTGTGGTCTCACATAGCGAAAATAAAATGTACATCTCACTTCTTAGTATTCCTAAGGTATTCTGTTTCTTTGTCACGTTTTGGTGTGATGGTTTCGGGATTTCGTTGGAAGGGTTATTTTTTTATCTCCTTTTTTGAATCTGTAGAGGTTTTTCCGGTAAAACGATGGGATATAAAAAGGTAAATCTTCCGAATGTTAAAGATAAATGTTAACAACTGGGTTTATTTGAAAAACATAATGTTTTTTGAGCTCAATGCTTGGACATTATATGTTTACTGGTATCCTCAAGCAAAATTGAAATAAAATTTTTCATGTACTTTGTAGTAAAAAAAAAACTAAAGTAACATTATTTTTAAAACTCATGGAATAATATAAACGGATAACGTAAGTACTAAGCCGGATTACATTATTTGTACGTCTTTTCATACCACTGCTTTTTAAGTAACATTTTAAATGACATTTCGAATAAAAGAGGGGTAAAACAACGTTCTAGGACAGGGGTGGAGAACCTGTGGTCCGGGGGCCGCATGCAGCCCAACTTAAATAATTTTGCCACTAGCAAGATTCATTACAACTTTACAAAATACGATTATTTTGTACAATATTCTTTTTAGTGTAGTGTTTTGTAACAAATATATACCATAATCTTTTCCATTTCATTACGTTACTTCTATTTTATACATTCTTAGAAGCGAGCAGTATTGCATTACAGTCACCTCTTGCAGCTTCACGCTTTATTCCTGTAGTTTTATCACTCTGCTTGCCGGAGCTAGGCATATTTGATCGTTGCAGTATTATTAATAAATTATCCACGTTTGTATACATGAAAAAAAATGAAACAATAATAATTCATTCCGTTTTAAATTTTCACTCCAATAAATGTTTGAAATGGGTACAAATCTAATATAAAGCTATAAGTATTTATATGCGATCCGTAAGATTAAAATGTTTTTCTGAAGTGGTCTGCAAGGTCATTTGGGTTGGCCACCCCTTTTCTAGGAAATGCTCACGACATTGAAATTTATCAAGATAACAAGAGAGTGTCAAGTAAATGGATAGGCAATTTAACTACGGATTCGAAATATTATTCATTCAAATTATTTTGTTTTCAATTGAGTTATGTGTCCGTCGTAGCCTATTTGTTATGGTATGAACTCGTAGTCAGAATGTCACTGAGTTGAATCTTGGTGCCATTTGAAAACCCATCGTGTATGCACGTTAAATATATATACTATAATATGACCCACAATGCACGTTATATATATATAATAATATGACCCACAATGCACGTTAAATATATCGAGGTTCAATGTAAAGCCGTTGATGTGGTAGTAAGAAAAAGGGGTTGCCAGCTCAGGTATTCTCCTTGTCATTTGGCATAGGTAAAAATTGTGAGGTCCGTGGCCAAAAGCCGTAGTAGTGTTTTATAGAGTAATGATAATAAAACTCTCACTGACTCCAAATGAGTTACTTGAAAATGAGCACATTTTTTTCACCCAAAACTTTAACACGAAGTAATTTTTTTTCTTCAAATCACTTAGAAACGTCTTTGTTACTTATTAAGTAAAGTCACCTATTTATAACGTTTCAGAATTTTAGTAAATCTTAAGTTGTAATCGTATTTAAAAAATTCGTTATATTTGTGGGTATGAGACATTAGAGAGATGCTAACAATGGTTGGGTCATGGTTGGATGCTAACAATGCGAATTCTTTTCATATCCAGAATTATAATTAAAGAAAGAAAGAAAGATTGACATGTGTTATAGCGTCACTGAACTTCTATTAACAATAAATAACAATTGAAGTTTTATTTTATGAGACACACGATATTTGTTTAAAGTTAATACTATGGTATTATTTTTAGGTTTTTCCATTAGAAAAGAAAAAGAAATATTTTTGTTCAGAATACTGTATATGTTAAATCCCGTTCTTTAGTTGAATTCAAAAATGAAAAAGTACTCTGCCGTAAATAAAATGCCTATACTTTCTTTTCTTAGGCTAATGATCCAACGAGAAGAGGGGTTGATGCACTTAAATTTATAGAAGCTAGATTTCACATTAGAATTATGAGGATGTATGGAGAAATGGGTACCAGGTCAAGGTAGTCCTTCCTTATTGATCGTGGTTCAGATTATGAAATCTGTCGATAATAGCCTTTGTGCAGCTTTGAAGTGTGACGTTAATGAATAGTCAACCATTCCTCTATTTTGAAAATACTGTAGATGTGATAATTTGCATAAAACCCTTTTTTTTAATTGCTACTTTAATTTCATAATTTACCCCTTATCTTGTCAACTTAATATATTCATTCGGATTTAAATAGCTGATTTGTGAAATTTTATTCATCATTTCTTTTAAAATTATGGTTTTATGTATGAGTTGACAACATAATATCGATGAGTACTTATAATGAAATTACAGTTCATTCAAATAATCTCAAAACTAAATAATACATCCGAACTTCCTTCATTATCTTTTCTTATCGCAGAGATAAAGTGCTGTTAGCATTACAAATTTGTCCCATAAATATTTAAACTTTTTTTTAAATGAAACATTTACAACAGCGTTTCTCAAACTTTGGGGTGCGCCCCCTAGGGGGCGTGATAACTCTACAAGGAAGGGGCGAAGATATAAAAAAGTCGAAAACAAAAGATTATTTAAAAAAATTATTAATTTGCTGAAAGTAAACAAACAAAATGCATTCTGCATAATAAAAAAATAAAATACACTTTTAGACTAATATAGTACATTTATAAATGTATCAGTACTTGCTAATGTATTTTATAAGTAATTGAACAGTTTTAAGTTAAGAGCAAGTTTAATAATTACCAATGACTCCATGGGCTTGTCATATATACAATTATATACCAAAATTAACACTTGTCTTGACAATTTGTACGATTCATAATTAATTCTTTAACTGCCAAGATTAAAAGTTATATGATTCAATCCCCAATGCCACTGTTTTTTTCACGCAGGAGTGCATATGAGAAGTATTGGAGGAGGTGGGAATAAAAGAGAGAGGAGGAAAGAAGCAAATCCTCTGAAATACGTAAATCCTTCGCAAACACTGTCAAGTTAATTTTATTGCATTACAAAGCTTTCTGAATAATTCTATGGATAGAAGTTCACAGAAAAGATCGTACTTCGGAAAGACGTATATATACGTCAGGACCAATTAATACATTGGCTGACCAAGACGTTTATACACGTCGGTGGGGAGAGGTTACAGTCGTATTGTAGCTTTAGCATCAAAGCAGAGTATTACCAAATTCAATACATTGTTATTGTACGGAGAAAGGGGGCGCGATGGAAATTAGAACTGAAAATTGGGTCGCAAGAATCGAAAGATTGAGAAGATTACAATAATCTTCCCAAATATCAACTTACAGAGTTGCATGATATCCGAATGACTTATGAGATATTGTATTTACTTTTGATTTTGTTCATGAATGCAATTTTATACAACAACACTCAATGCGAAATTTTAACCCATGCTTTTCAGTGTTTATTAACTTACCAACTGAAAACATTTATTCTTAAAATCCAGAAATTGTACAATCATTCCAAAGCAGCATTAATTATTTTTGGTAATGTAACACTTTTTCATAGCAATTGGTTTTTCTGCTCGTGGTCGATATAAGCGTAGGCAATGAGGAAGTATTAGACTGGTAATTAAGGAGGGGGAGAGTATATGGCAATAATCATAATTTCTACTTAGTTATCTAGTGGTCGTTAGAAAGAGGTGACATGTCCCTCATGCAGATTTAGAGTCAAATTCTGCGGTTAATTAAAATGTAGAGGAAAGATCCTAGTTACAGATAAGGATGTCATTTATAATATGAATAAAGTACTTTTAAAATGTTTGAAATTTAAGTGATGCTATTTTGAAACACACACTCTCACCCAATGGCATCTTTATAATATTGAGCGATTGTAATACCTTATGTAATATTAAGTAATTTAAGTATTTTTTTATAGTAATATAATAAAATAAGTTTAAGTTTTTTTAACCCTTTATCGACCGTATTATGATTTACTGCAGTTTTTTTCATGGAATATTTTTTTTTTGAATCACTACGTTGAAAATTAAGGGATACACATAAGCAAAATGCTAAAAACTTTGGGGAATTTAATTAGTTAAAGTTAATTAATAAATTAAAGATATTCAACTGTAAAATTAATCATACGCACTGTTCACTTAAAATAAATAGTCAAATCGTTTTCTAAGGCCTTCATTAACATACAAAAACATAAGCCACTTAAATTTTGTCATTAACTATTTTTTCGGAACAAAAATGACAATCTTCGCAATCCGCTGAAAACGCCGTTAGATGAAAATGAAATTTGTGCTATAAAACTATTCGCCTTCCCCGCTAAAATACTCATCATAGAGCCCATGCTTCCATATATCTTGGAAGAGTGGATTTCAAAGAATATTATTCCTCCTAATTATCGTCAGAGTATTCTCAAAGATAGTTATTCTATGTAATTTTACAGTGAGTGGTACTTATAAGTACCTTCGGTCGATAAAGGGTTAAAGTAATATATATATTAAGTACTTTTAAAATATAATATTAAAAAGTAATATCATCATTAATTTCAAATTTCATGCTGCAGTTTTGGTTTCAATTGACATTTCTATCTAGATTTAGGTACAAAATTTAATAAAACTCAAATTCCTACTGATTTTCTTTCGATAAATAAACGGTTGAGTCAGATTCCAAAAAAGGCTGTCACTGCTGATCAAGTTCTCTCTGTGAGTCATTTAGAAATACATTTTTGTCATAAAACACATTTAAAGTTGTGTTTCTTAAACTACTAAGTTTGGCGAGTCACTGTTTTATAATAATAACTGATATTCTGACAATCAGTAAACTTCTCAAGACTTTATTTTGAACTAGAATCTTTTTTTTTTTATGGTTTCCTTACTTTTTGGAAAACGGCATAAAAATTCAGCATATCTTGCCACATAATTTGAAATCTGCTTAAAATAAAGAAACTGACATGGATGATTGCTAAAAATAATGAAGATTGTGAAAAAAGTCGATAAGACAAATTTAAATATTTTTAGTATACATATTTTGAGAACATAGTATTTTTAAACCTCGCTTAAGGTATCCGACTACGTTGGAACCGTGATTTTGCAAAAGCGTATAAATGGATAATATTTATGATATTTAGTGTCATTTGGATTAGAAAATGTATATAAAATTATTTTAAGAATAGTATTACAATTAAAAATTATTCAAGTACAATATTTTGACAAAAAATGAACATAGAATGACCCATTTTCAAAACATTTTCTTTTTGTGAAAAATGCTTCTATTATAATAATATTTCGAATGAATATAGCTCAGACCTCTGTACAGAGGTTCAACAAGAATTTTTCAAATATATAAATTAGAAGTGGGTTTATCCATGTTTTACGATAACAGAAGGGAGAAGTTTTAAGAAAAAAATGCCGATAATTACATATATATATATATTTCAACTGCTGGTTACTCTGAAAATAATGTGAATTTTTCAAAAATATTGAGCCTCTGTACAAAGGTCTGAGCTATATACAGGCAAAATATTATTATAATAGAAGCAATTTTCATAAAAGGAGAACATTGTGAAAAAAGGTTATTCTAAGTTAATTTTTTGCCGAAATATTGTATTTAAATATTGTTTTTTTGCCATAATGTCCTTAAAACAATTTCTCACATGTATTCTAATCTAAGTGACACTAAATATCATGGAAATTATCCATTTATATTTTTTTCAAAGCACGGTTCTGAACGTAGTCGGATACCTTAATGATTTGTAAATATGACTGAAATTGTAACAAAACTGTGTAACATATTCAGCTACATTTCATTCAATTTCCATGTATGAAAACACATTGTTAGGAAACTTTATTACGAATATATTTGAAGCTATCAGCTGAATAACCTTTTAAGAGAAAGCAATTAAAACTGATATTTATTCTTTATCAAAAATACAGCAACATTTGTTAATGGCAGATAAAGCATTAGTTTTGATTAATAACCAAAGTTAATTATGTTCTTTTGCTTTGGAGAACACTGTGTTAAAAGAAAATAAACATAAATATTTTCTCCACTAGCAAAAAAGAATGTTAGTTTTAAAACTGTGTTTTTGAGAAAATAAGCAATTTATTTTAATATATTTTTTTTCTAAATCTACAACGGTGTTCAAAAGTTAATAAACAAACTTATTTTCATGGATTTTTAACGAAAATTAGTTAAAATAACAAATAAAAGATATTTTCTTTAGAGGGTATAGGAAATCCAATCCTTTTTTATTCCATATGGTAGTAAAATTGGTGAAAACGATTTTTCAAATACTAATCGGTGCGATTTTAGCTTTACTCTTGTTTCTGATTATTTTTAAAACTGTTCCAATCAAAGGTAAAAATATAACATCTGGCTGATGGATTATGTTTGAGAGCAGTTGAGAGTTTGAAGGCAGACCAATTGCAAACGGGTTAGAGAATATAGCGCAATCTATCCCGAAATGTGATTTCCAGATTATGGAACCAGTTTAGGAACAAGTTACAAGGCGATCCCCCCCCAAAAAAACCCACAAATCAGAATAACCACTATTTGGCTTTAACCCCAAATCGTAATAAAGGAATTACAGCTACTCAACTGGCAAAGAACTACCCGCTGCATTTGGTGACTGAGTTTTTATGTATACTGTTTATAGAAGGGTTAATGAGACTGTTCTTTACAGCAGATCAATGCTCTGCATTCCACTAATTCCAGGTCACGAGACAGAAGGCAGATAACAAGGTCCTTTGACACGGGATCATTGACTAGTGTTCTCTTCACTAATGAAATGAGATTCCCGCTGAAATTTAATTTTTGACGTATTAACATAGGGAAAGAACCAGGCACCCAGTACCCTCTCTCCAATCATTAAGGAGGTGGTAATGTTACTCTCGTAATGTAATGGATCGGTGTGATGTTAGATGGGCTCACACAGATCTGCACTTCCTTCAGTGAGTTAGTTACCTTGACTACTTTGAAGTATGGGTATGAGATCTCAAAAGCCTTGTATTAGGCTTTTCAAAGGAAAATCTGGCATTCAGTTCATTTTTATGGACCATAATACTCCTCCACACAGCTTTTGTCTGAGTGAATGTAAAGGAAGGACAACGGGAGCTCCAAACTTGAATCTCATACAGCATATCAATGATGTTAATTGGCCTTGAATCAATAAATGAAAGGATTCCTTGAAGAAGGAAGTGCCTTGGCGGTTGAGAGGAATTTATTGTCTCGACATTTTAAACATTCCTGTAAACTGAACGAGAATTCACCGAGAGAGCTGTATTGCTGTCAGGAACGATCATGCACTATACTACTACTTCGTTTAGTGCAGGGGTGGGCAGATCTTTTCAGGACATGGGCTATTTCTAATTTTTTCAAGGTATTGCGGTACACCTATTGGTGTAGGTGTGGTGAGATAAGAAAAATGTCTGCAATATTTATTATAACTTAATAATAAATGCGATATACGTACTTACCTACACAACTAAAATAAAAAATAAAAAAACTCACAATTTTAAAATCGTTTTTAAAGTAAAACGCAAAATGCAAACATACTAATAATAAACGCAAATATAATAATATCAAATGATGGATTTATTATCGAACAATTCAAAATATATTAAAAAATAAAACATATTATTCTAAAGTTAGTTCTCGTAACTATAGTCATTAGAAGACTCAGTCTGTATATGGTCAGCCAATCTTGAATATTTTAGTATGTAATTACTAACTACTTATCTTCAGGTGGTCACCCCAAAGTGGCTTGGCGATCCACCAGTAGATCGCGATCGACAATGAGCACCACTGCGCTAGTGTCACCTTTCTGCATCCTCTTTGAAATATTACTCCTCCATGAATGAGTTCCAATAAGTTTTTATCGTCATCTTGTATTATATTTTTAAGTATTTTCATACCAAATGTCACCAAAATTTGGTTAAGCAATTTTTGAAAAATCTACAAAAATATATTTGTTTCTTAACTTCTGTGTACACCAGTGTATTTTAATTACCTTAAAAAATAAAACAATAAAGTATTGACATGATATACGTAATCTAGCAACACAGGATTGAATTTGCATAAAAACTATTAAAACTACGGAGCCTCATAATTAACATCTGATGATTCTTTTACCCTAGTTTTCAGCATTTTAAGCAACTTCATCTCGTATTTTGACTGTTTTTCATATTCTTAGAATGTATGGGTTTTCAAAAATTTATTTGAACGATAAGGGTTTTTAATAAATACGTTTGAGAAAAATTTGATTAATGTAAATCAAATAAATATCAATTTCAAATTCTTAAGACAAAAAGACTTTTATTAATATGAGTTTAAAAGTAACGGAAAACATATAAATCATAAGAGACATCTAGACTTGCCTTAAGGAATATCAAAAAATGTACCAATAAAAATATAATCATTAGAAAATATGTAATAAGAATACCTTTTGCTTTTTCTAATAGACATTCATAAATCATCCAAGACATACTTTTATACAACAGTAACAATTATCTTGAATACGACATGAAAGAAATATATATTTCTAAAAACAATTACCTATTTTCTTATGGTGTAACGGAATTGTAATTCAGAAACCAAAATGTACATGAAGAATTAAAAACATTCAAAGTTTCAGGAAGCCCTTAGTATGTTTCGCATGCATTAAAATTTAAAAGAAAACGATTAAATGTAAGTGAAAAAGTGCAATTTCAAATAAATTTACATAAATAACTGTGCATGATTTTCGTCTGAAAAGGACATTTTAAATCGTTATAAAAGTAATTAGTCGCCCATCCGGTATAATAGTTAGTGGCTCTGACTGCGGTGCCGTAGGCCTTGTGTTCGAATCCCGAAGAAGGCGAGGATGTTTGTAAATGCGTAGTGCCTTTGCGGCAAGAGGTTATTCTAAATATTCATCGAGCCGCAAGTGCTTTAACGAAATTGGTGGAAGAGGAAAAGAGATGGGAGATCTCTGAACACCCCCAGGGTGTTATCCCTCAAAATTGGGGTTAAATCGAGCCAAATCATACTGTCACCTGTATGGTGCTCAAAGCTATGACTAACGACAGGTGTACAACTAGCCCTTTGACACGAGGAATTTTAGGGGCCTTGATCTGATGTTACTGTCAAACAGGTTGCATAAGAACAACAAAGTACTTAGTGAGTTAAAAAACAAGACACACAAATTCATCTTCATCTTTTATTTATTTATCTTGGTGGAATTTTCAATCGTAAATAAAATGTATTTTGAAGCGCTCAATTGAGCTGAAATTTAATATACAGGATTATTTTGGATGACAATATAATAATTTAATTATAATTAATAAAAATTAATTGGTTAAAACTAATTATTTAAAGAATTACAAATACACACACACAGCCACGTTGGCGACTTAGCGACCCTTTTGGCGACTTATGTCAAAACTTGAAAAGGTTTTATTCTCACGATTTAAAGCATTCCGTTGAACTAAAATTTTATAACCACGATTGTTTTGGATGACAATACGATATTTTAATGATAATGAATAAAAATGGATTACCACTTAAAGTTGTGATTCTGTCCTATGTATATAAATATTTATATTAATTGTAACTATTTAATAAAAAGTAGCTAAAATAAATTTTTACTTTGTTGATATAAGTAGGAATTGATTTAAATTTATATATATATATATATATTACTTGTTTTTCAGAGAAGCATTTCTCCAAGGATTCTTATGCATGTCAATAAATTTAAAATTAATATATATATGAAAGGATCTGCCAAATGGTTTGATTTCTTATATTTAAGCATTGATCATTTTACCTAGAATAGATGTAATAATCTTGTATTAGTACGTCAGAGTGACTGTGGTTGCTATAAATCCACATTTATTTTCAGCAGAAGAACGTTTCACATAAATAACAGACATCACACACACAACACTACATGGTTTTTACAAAACGTAACGATACATGGCAATTGCAATAAGCGGCAACGAATTTTCCGTGAAACAGAGGCTTCAAGACAAAAAGCCAGCCAGAAGTTTCCAAACTCACATGACTTCCGTAAAAGGTTCTTGTGATTAGCGGACAGCTATTGTATGATGTCGATTACATAATCATTACTTAAATTCGCTCATTACATAATTTTTAAGTGTTAAAAGTTACGGTTAGCTCTCGTGAGGTGGGTAACTAACAATTACTTATTTATGCGAAGTTCTGGAGGTTTTAGGTGTATTTACAAATTAAAAAAAACCCTCAAGAGCAAATTAACGAGAATGATTTTTCTTAAAAAATTCTACAAATGTATTTCACAAGGCAGTGAATCGATCTTAACTGCAAACTGTTAAAACTATTAAATTAAGACATTTGTATGTTAGTCGAAATTAATTACTTTATTTCCTGAGCTCTTAGAAGGCGATCTAATTTTTTTTATAAGAACTTTTACTGTAAATCTTAGGCAAATGTGAAAAATAATGCATTGATGTATTTAAACAAGGTATTTAAAATATTTAATATAATCGCAGACATCTTGATTCTTCGGATTTAGTAAACACAGCTTTTTTTTTTTGTTTTTGAAATTACCAAAAAAATGTTACTACGTTGGTTTGGTAAAAATTTCTTTCCCATTGAGTTTGGGTGACTTTGGTGATTGTTTGAAAACTCTTCAAAATAAATAAGACGCATGCAGCGAAAAATTTGACTCCATTACAAGAAAAGAAAAATAAGAATTTTCTCTTTCATCGACATATGAACCGAACGGGTTCTGGAAAATTCTATTAAGTGCGAAATAAACTTTTCATGTATTCGAATCTATCTACTACTAGAAACTGGTATAAAACTAATGAAAAAATTCTGAGAATATTACTCTATTATCAGCTGTTAATATCAAAAGAACTTGTATGATATTCCAGGGATTTAAAAATAGTATAAACCAATGTCACATTTACTCTATCTCTTTCTTGAAATCTGTTTCAAATGAATAAGATTTTCTTATCAACAAAGATTAAACTTCTTGCACATGATAAAAGCGTTACTAAATTTTCAGGTTTATAACTTAACTGCAAAGGAATTGGGTAAATGTTAGAATTGTAAAAAATTGCCCTCTAAATGCTGAAATATTTTTCTTGAAAGATATCATTAATGAAAATAATTCATACACAAATATTCCTTCACGCCAATATAATGTAGAATCTAAATTAAATGTGCAGTTCAACTATGACGTTCATTACTATAAATTGAAAGAACAGGACACAAATAATGTATACTGCCGGGAAGTTCAAAATTACACACATGTTGTTTTCCGACTTTAGGCATCATTTTCAATAAGTGGAATATGTAGTTTAAGCACAAGCTGAAATATGTTCCTTGTCATACATGATCTCTGATGACAGGCATATTGAGAAGATGAATAATCTCATTACAGCTGATCAGTTTACACATTTATTCCTGCCATAGCTATTCAGGTATAATAGAAATGTTTGCAGACGTTTGCGCCAAGTATAAATATATGCCTGCAGAATTACCTATTTTATATGGGATGTTGAATCTGTAATATTTGATAAATTTGTGTTACAAAGGCATTTTATTTTACAATTTAAATCTTCTTTATAAGTTTAAATTTCTTTCAGTTTCATAAGGATATATTTGTAATAAGATTTCACTTAAGTTAAATAATTTTTCTGAGAATCTTTTCACATCTTTGGACTGTTGACGATTGTTGAGAAAACATGTTACTATTTTAGAATCCACCTATTATTTAGCACACACAAAACAAACAGTGATGAAACACAATACAATTAACACGGACATTATAGCAATACAGAAAAGCATTCCTTATTTTCTGTGGAGATCTCTGCCTTTGTAGGTTTCGTCAACAAGAAGCCTTTAGGACCATGGAATTTCTGGTAAATACTTTTGTGATTGCTCAGAATACGTGATTGATGCAAGAGTATATATATTATCTTGTTTAAAAAAAAGCAAACCTGTCAGGGTTTTTAAGCTGTGGTTATTTCACATCAGTCTGGTAAACTAAAAATTATCACACACAGTTTCGGAGGGCGCACGACCATTTTGAAAGAAAATCCCAGGAGATAAAATTTTAAGTGAATTATTACATATATTTAATTTTAAACATGTGTTGATGAAACATCTCTTAAACATAATTCACAATACATTAAATAAATTTTAACTCAATGAGTTTGTAAAAAAACATAACACGCAACAAGTCTTATTAAATCGTATACCTATTCATGCATTCACAGACATTAAAAAAATACATTTAGCAATGAAAAAAGGATAAAAAAAAACAATCTTTAAATAAAATATAACTTTCGATTGAAATTCTCAAACCAAAATAAAGCACAAATCCGCCAGACGGTTCAGATAATAGTTTAATATAACCCGAAAACCATTATCCGTAACGATTTCCTTTTTCCCGTCGACTAACTCCCTTTAACTAGGTCAGATACTTTTTAAAAAAAAGGGAGAAAACTTCTCCGATCAAACAGTTTCAAAATACTAAACATTTTAACTCATTTTTTTCCCCTTTTTCTTGTGAATTTAATGGAGTCGCTGTCTCGATCACTGAGATCGAAGAAATTGACTGCAAGTTATTTTTTTCGAAGGAAGTACGTTTCTTGTTTCCAACAAATTGAGTTATCGTCCGGGAAGGAAATTGAAAATTGGTTTAAACGACACCAAGTCACGTGGTACCCAAATGTTTCAAGAATTCCTACGAATTTTTCTCAGATTTCTTATTACAGTATAATCTTGTGAAAAATACAGAATAACATCAACCATTATAATAATACATTTAATGTAATATTAAGAAATGTGGAATATAGAAATGAAATACTATAGTAGAGAAATATTAAATTGATAACGTACGTATTTAAATATCGCTTATTTTGGCACATAGCGCAGACCCATACTTTCTAAAACTGCAGTTTTTAATTTTTAGTTATGTTCTTTGCATGTTGCGCTCTCTTTTTTATGAATTAATCTGAATTGTTCATGTGTTAATGTTCTTATATTTCGATGTGTATTTAGAGTTTGTGAATGGAAAAAAGGCATGGATAGAAATTAAACCTAATTTAATTAAAAGGTCATTTAAGTCAGCGTTTCTCAAACTATGGGGTGCGCCCTCCCAAGGGGGCGTGATAACCTAACGAAGGGGACGCGAGAGTATAGAAAAGTCAAAAATAAAACATTATTTAAAAATATTATTAATTTACTGAAATGAAGCAAAACAAAACATTCTGACGTAATGAGAAATAAAATACGTATTTACACTGATGTAATACATTTATAAATGTATCAGTGATGCGCATTGTATTTAATAATCAATTTAACAATTCCAAGTTGAGAACAAGTTATACAATTACCAGTGACCCCATGGGCTGGTCATATAAAAAATTTAATACTTATCTTGATAATTTGTATGGTTTGTAATTAAATTCGTATATATTGTATATTTTACGTCAAAGTACATTATTAATCGATTCAATACATTGATATTGTTTGGATGGGTTAGGTGGAGGGGGCGCGAAGAAAATTATGACTGAAAATTGGCCAGCAAGTATTGAAAGTTTGAGGAGCACTGATTTAAGTCATTATTTATTTATAAATTGCCTGAAGATACAGCGGAAGAAGAAAAGAACAATCTTTTAATGTTTTCTAATAATGAAAGTTCTCGTAATGTATGCCATTTCTTTTAAATAAATAGTATTTAGATATATACAGAAATCTGCTTTTCAAACACATTTTCTTTATTTTTAATGCTATCTTTTTTATATTCGGCCTTCAATACTCAGCCGTAAATTTAGATTTTTATTTTTTTTTTTAAAATTAAACGTTTACCCCAAAAAATACGATATAAAATATTTTTATATTCTTTTTCTTTTTACATACAACAAAATGTTTCAATAATAAAATATTTTTAAAACTTTACGGTAATCATTCACAGCATTTAAAAGCTAAATTGTTGTAAAAAGAACTTGTTTTCAAAGATTCACTTATAACTGATGTGGCAATTGTACAATTCTTGAAAGTTAAATTTTCATAGAATTAACACAATTAAAAAGAGAGAGAGATAGAGATGCATACCATATTCATCATAATTATCTCGAAATAAGTCACAAATTTATTACGAGAATCACATCCAAAGACATGTAGTTTTTCTACCGATTTATCTTCAAGGGAAAAAATCGCTACTAAAGAATTTTATGCTTTAAGCAAAACTTATGAAGGCATATGTTTTATTGTTTCCCACATGATTGTTTTATAAACTGTATTACTTGATAAGTATTCATGTATTAACTTAAGCATTATCACTCACAATATGCACGTATAACCGACATATACGGGCTAATAGTGACTAATAAATGCTTTTTTTTCTTCAAATGGGACTAGGGGATTTCAAGAGAAAGTAGTATGAGAACTTAAAGAATAAAGCATCAGCCCAAACACCATCACCTTCTCTAGTTAGAAGCTATAAGATCCTGCGCCAAAGAATTCCTTTTACCTTAGTGCGACATTAGTTCAAACTAAATCGCGCCAATAGCGTAATGAATTAAAGTTCAAACAAACATCTGCCAGGTTAATGTTGCTCTATTTGGTAAGGAACTACGAAAGGTGCTTCTTTCTCATTAAGACTTAATATTAATCTGTTTATCAAGGCTAAATGTGAAACCAGCCATTTGGAGTTTTTACATAAACTTCCAAAAGGTGGAATATAGAATATTTTGGAATTATGCTACTTGTGTAGAAAGATATCCAATTTATCATGTAATGATGAGAATTAAAGATCAAGAGTTGGATAAATGATTGATTATATGTTCATACTTATGATGCGAAAGGTTACGATATAATACGGTATGGTACAGTAAAATACGGTACTGCATAATATGGTATGTTATTTTCGTGAATCTACATTTTTTCAGTTTCAGTCTATTAGAAGTATGTAAAATTCAGCTATAAGGAGAAATACCTTAGTTCCTCTCTCTCTCTCTCTCTCAAGTTGAAGAGTAAAACCATGGTTGATACAATAAGTTAAATTTTGCAAAAACTTCAATTATGAAGGATTGGAACAAAATTATATTAAATAAAGTAAATATTTGCTAATTTTTATATTTATTTAAATAATGACACAAAATTATATTTTAAGTATTTATTTTGCATTGTTGGGAAGCTTTCTTTTTTTTACTTTTAATGTAATTTGTTTTAAGACATCCGACTACGTTCGGAACCGTGATTTTAAAAAGCGCATAAATGGATAATTTTCCTTATATTTAGTGTCACTTAGATTAGAGTACCTGTATACAATTATTTTAATAACATTTTGACAAAAAAAATTATTTAAATACAATATTTTGACGTAAAATTAACTTTGAATAACATTTTTCAAAATGTGTGTGTGTGTGTGTTCTCCTTTTATAAGAAATGCATCTAAAATAATAATATTTTGTGTGTGTGTGTGTGTTAATATAAAATAAATACTTCTCCAGAGAGTGTGAACTATTTTGTTTGAAAAATTCAGATTATATTTTCAGAGATACAACCAATTGAAATATGATCGGCGTTTTTTTCTTAAAATTTCTCCCCTCTGTTGTCGTAAAACATGGATAAACCCACTTCTAAGTTATATGTTTCAAAAATTCTAGTTGAGCCTCTGTATAGAGGTCTGAGCTATATACAGGCAAAATATTATTATAATAGAAGCATTTTTCACAAAAGGAGAATATTTTGAAAATGGGTCATTCTATGTTCTTTTTTTGTCAAAATATTGTACGTAAATAATTTTTTATTGTAATAATACTCTTAAAACAATTTTATATACATTTTCTAATCTATGTGACACTAAATATCATAAATATTATCCATTTATACACTTTTGCAAAATCACGCTTCCGAACGTAGTCGGATACCTTAAAATAACTTCAGCAATGTAATGGATAATAGATTTTCTATATTTATTGGAAAATCCTCAACAGAAATATGTACCTTAATGATCATGATGCCATGCCCTTATTACCATCATTTTTAAATCGACTTTCTTTCTGGCTCTTAGATTAGTCAATAGATAGAAAACACATGGTATATCTGGTTTGACTGAATTTTCTATGTTCTTCTTTCTTAGTGTTCCATTTTTCTTTTGGTTGCTATTATCTGAATTACTCATATAAAATCTTATCATTATTACAGTTAAATTCATTTCCTGACTAATAACAAATCCAATATTTCTCTTTCACAATAATAAAACTCCTGATATACACTCTGATTAGGAACATTACATAAATTCAAAAATTTTAGATAACTTGATACAAATGTTATTTCGTCAGCTAATAAAGTATGTACTAATCTAGTACACGAGATAACGTATTTCCATTCACAATATTATTATACGTTTTTGATCTACTCTTATGTCTAGTCATGATATACTATTATGTCTATTCCGAATACGACAAAATCAATACAAGGTTATTTCTTCCGTCTATTCAGTTGTTTTCTTTGTAACTTTTCCCTTGTGTGTGTGTGTGTGTGGTAATGATATCTAAGATACTTCTTCGAAACTTCTGCTAAACTTTCGAAACAATTTCCCAAGCCATCATCAGGTGGCTATCGATTCCCAGTTATTAAACTTCTCGGAAGTTTTTCCATCTTTACGAAACTCCGAGTTATCCCTAACCGAAACCTTTCTTTCGTCTGGTTTATTTTTTTTCTTTCCTATTTGCTTCGTATTCTTCTTCTGTTATTAATTCAATTAATTCTCCTATTATCTTAGTGCCGACAGATGGTTGGCGTTCTTTTAGGGAAATTAATAAACTTTTTGTTCAATAAGTATTGATAGGAATCAAAATGTTACTGATTAGAAGATAAGCATGACGTTTGGTGGAATTTTTTTTGTCACATGCTACTGCTAAATTAGAATATTTCATAAAAATATGTTCATTTAAGCAAAAAAGGCTTTCTCATTTTTATATTATATAATGGTGTTCTTAAAAATATAACAGAAATAAACCAACATTTTAATGATCTATGCATAGATATGAGTCGTTATATGTATATATATGAGTCGTTACTACACTGATGAAAACAATTGAAGGGACAAACGGGGTTTTTTAAGCAATAAAAAGGACTCACAAAGCAAATAACTTCAAACTTGGCCAAAATGTCATCCGATAGAAGATTAATCTATTTAAAAACAAAAATGGGCACAGCCTGCCTCTAAATAAAGCAATTGGTCATTTGTGCAGCACAGCAGCTGACCAAGATCCTGACAATCAGAGGAAATATGTCTAATAGGATGTATGATCACCTCTAACAGCTGCACAACTTTCGCATCGGTGTTTCATACCATTTACCAAGGTCTTTATCAGCTCCTGTGGCAACCACACCCACGCTTGCACCAAGGAACTTTTAAACTCATCGATGGTCGTTGGAGCTGATCTTCTAGCTGCCATTGAGCATCTAAGGACGTATCATACGTGTTCGATGGGACTAAATTCAGGGGACATCACATCCAACCCAATCTTTAAATATCCGCCGGTTGGAGGTATTCGTCTACCAACTAAGCCCTATGTGGACGTGCGTTGTCGTTTTTAAAAGGAAATTTGGTCCGTATGGTGCTTGAAAAAGTCTGACATAGAGTGCGAGGATCTCGTCCCTGTATCACTGATTTATCAGATAGACTCTTTTGAATACATGAAAGTCGGTATAACCGTTTGCCGTGATGCCTTCCCAGACCGTCAGACCACCTTGTCCATAGTGGTCCTTTTCGACAATGTTAGAAGGTCTATGATGACACCCTGATTCTCTATAAATCAGAAAAGGTCTCGAGTCCTTGTCTAGACTGAATAGGGACTCATCACTTAATAGAACTTCCCCCTCCCAATCATTCTTTGTCAGACAGGTGTATTTCAGCAACATGATAGACGATTTTTTTGTGGCTCACACTCAAGGGGATGCAGACTACAGGGCATCTGACTTACAGGCAAACTGAATTAAATCCCTGGGAGACCGTGTTCAGTGAAAATTATGTTCCTATTGCATTATACAGATTTTGAGACAGGTGTGTCGCTGTCATGGACCTATCTATTTTAACTAGAAATCTCAAATAACGGTCTAGAGTCGGAATTGTTGTCCTTTTGTGGCATTGGTTAGGTCGGCTGACCACTATTCCTGTCCCTATGAACTGTTTCGCCAGAGTGGACAGAGACAGTCCCATCAGCAGGTAGCCTGTGATTGGTCCGCCTCGACTCTGCCAACTGTCGGTTATCGTGTGGAATCATTTGGATATGTTCTTTAATGTACAGGGGATTTGAAATTGCATGTTTATATATATTTTATAAAAAATTTAGAGTAAATGAAATGATCAATGTTATATCATCAGAAAAAAATTACCCAAACCGTATTATTAATAAACATTTTAAGAAACGGTTTTATGGTAATTTTTTAGCCTTTTTTCTTCCTATCAAGTCATATAAGGCTGAATTATTTTATTAGAGTTTATAAAATTTTGCATTTGGTTTGGCTCTTATGTATTATAATAATAAAACACCAACTCATTATTTACTTGACTAATGCAATCTAATTAACCATTTGATATCAAGCCACTTAAAGCAAAATAGATTGCTCATTCATCAAAGGATTAAATAATGAAATTCAACTTCAAATAATTAATGCTTCTTTCTCCTATAAGTAAAAAAAGTAAGAGTTCATCTAAGTTTTATATAAGTTTTAATTAACTAAAGCAACAATGTATTAATTTGCAAATAATCATCTTTAGCTTGGATAAACTTGTATCTTTGACTAATGTAACACCGTTAATTAAAGTAGAATGCTAACACAATATCCTTAATGAACTAAACACACAAAAATTCTTAATACTAAACACCATTTGTTGTACCGTAATTAAAACTCCAGACGGAAGTAAAAATAATTATTTTAGTTGTGAAATTCTCTTGTTTTTAATAGTCTAAAGAAAATAAAGATTGAAAAGAAGAAGATTTATAAAAGAATATAAAAAGATTTTAAAAGTTTGGAGAAAATATGCATTAAATTTTATCTTGTGTAAACTAATGATTTGTATAAAGGACATATGTTAAAGTAAGAAACTAGTTTGGAAGTAATTTATGTGTTAGAACTTTCAGATTTTGACACGTAGATTTAAGTATGAAAAATGTAAAATAAATGAATTTTTTTTTTCTTGATAATAAACAGTTTCCTCACAATGGAAGTTCTAAAAGTGTAATTATTATTCAAAAAAGAATTCCTACTAAACATAAAATATATATTAATATTTCAAGATAATTACATGCATTTAAAGTAATATTAAAATATTTCATATTGTATTCTACAAATCTTCATAGATGGATTAGTAATCTTGAAAAATAATTTTTTAAAACTTTTCCTTTTTTTTTATACCGTTTACATGACATTTCTTCAACTGAGGAGGAGGGGGAGATGGCTAATTGTAAAATTCAAAATTTTGTGAAGGTTTAATGTTTTTTTTCATGTGAAATTAAACATCCGTGTGCTTTTTTGAGACAGGAGCTCGCAATTTCGGGCTAGAGTGTGATTTGAAACCAAAATGAATCCCCGAAACAAAAATTCAAGAATAAGTATTTAAAAGTTAAAAGTAAGAGGAAAAAAATACCTATATTTTAGCTCTTATTTGTAGTTAATCAGTTTTTGCAATTAATACGATAAAAATTAATTTTATTTTATTTATATATATATATATATATATATATATATATATATATATATATATATATATATATATATATATATTGTCTACCATCTAATTATCCTTTAAAAACTACACTGCAAACCCAAACCAAATGCTCAAGCGAAAATAAATCTTTCATCTTCACTATAAACAAAAACCACATGTTCATTTCAAGAGTATTTATGAAGTATTCAATTCGGAAAGGTTCCCTTCCCTTTATGTTTATAAAACAAAAACCACGTGTATGTGAATAATATATCTCTTATTTCAAGAAGAAGGTCAGATCTATATGTATCTCAAACCTTATGGACATATAATGCCATCTATTGCCAAAAAATTGAGCTTAAAAAATGTCCCATTTTCGTGGCGCGGATATATGATGCTCAAGAGCTGTCAGTGTTTCATGCTGGCTCGGATATGAAACGTTCATCCCGAAGGGGATAGGGCGTTGCTGAACTCGACCAACAAATTTAAAGGGGCGATAGTAGACAGCGCGGGGTTGACAAATCACCATAGAACATATGGTCGCAAACCACGTTGAGTCAGTGAAAACCGGGGTAATAGTAGCCGTCAGGACGACAATGGTCTAGACGAGTGAATGCGGGGATAGACATATACCGCCATAACGCCTTAACCCGCGATCACTCTCGCGGAGTGTTCTGTACACCCCAGCAACAAGAAAATCCTCACAGGATTCTAAAAAGAATGTGCAGAACCACGATTTTTCCTGTAGCTGCACATTTTAGGTCATTGAACCTTCAGGCCTGATGCAATCCCTCTTTCTCGAATAATTGGAATGTAATGACCTTCAAAAGTTTATGTGGGGGGCTGAGAACTCCGCGAGAAGTTGAGCATTTGTATACAGTCGGCTCTGAATGTTTGGAAAATTATTAAAATATTATTTTTCTACTTTCTACTATCATTATCTCATTAAATATAAAGTATATTTATTACTGGTATATACGTTTTATATATATATACTGGTTTATGAAAAAATATAAAATTATGTGTTTTAAAATGAAAATTTTGTATGTTTAGTTTAAATTAATGTTAGTCTCATTTGTATGCAATACATTTAATAATTTTATTTGTATAATACAAAAAACATCTTGTACTTTATAAATATGTATCATAATGACTTAATTTTATTTTCATAATTAAATACACACTTTAAAGTTTGGGGTGTTCTCTACAACCCGCGAGTTACGATGGTAGCAAAAACAGGCGCGAGTGACCGCGGGTTAATGGCTCAAAAACCTTGTTTTCTACTGTACATTCTCTTGGAGTTGCAGCAAGGAGTACGGGCTACTGCGCACCAGAACGTGTGGTTTATGAACGATGGTGCATAAGCACATTTTTCGATTGCGAAGCGTAACCACTTTCCTGCTACATTTTCTGGGACGCCGATTGGATGCGGCGGACCTGTTGCTTAGCCTCCACGCTCCTTTGAACTTAATCCCTTGGATTTCTTCTGGAGCCACCATATATTACTTGTATATGAGACGCCGGTGACTCCAGTTAAAGATCTGATGGTACAGATCCTCGTCGCTTACGTTGACATCTCCAATCCACCGGATTTGTTTGAACGTGTAGCTCAAGTCCTTGTCCTACACGGCCCGCAACTGCAAACAATTCCTGTGAGAATCCCTTGTCGTTGCATTTCTAGCGTCGAGCTGTGATGCATTTTTCGTAATGTAAATATGCTTTGCACCCGATAAATATATTTTTTACCTCTTATTAGCCTTTTTTATTTCACGTCACATCATATCGTTTATAACTGCTTTTTCGAATTACTTCGACTAAACATAATTTGCGATAATACGTTCTAAGGTGGTTTGTCGTCCACATGTTTCCTAATATTACCCTTCTGAATATGACGGTAGAATTCGGCAACATCCTGTATATTATTATAAAAACAAACTCTCTCACAGCCTTTGTAGAACCAGAAGGAGTTTTGATTAAATATAGTACAGGGGGAAGAATTATAATAAACACTAAAAAATAAAAAAATAATAAATTAAAAATTTTGTAAAATTATCTGCATTTATTCAGAAATACAACATAAGATTATCCCCCGGACAATAGAAAATTTAAAAAAATAATAAGAAGTTATATAAGTGATGCGTTGTAACACATATTGTATTAGTAACTACTTCCTCTGAGTTACTGATTGCAGAAGACTAATTGTGTGAAAAGTTATTTACCATACTTTGTTTTCACTTTAATTATTAATACAGTAGAACCTGTTTTTGTGCGGTAGATAGGGACCGCATAAAAATAACCGCACAAAAAATATTCGAAAAATATATTAATTCTTACATATAGCAAACAAATTCGTCGAAATACTACAGAAATTTTTTATGCGGTGGACCGCATAAAAAAAGTCGCACTTAGTAAATACGCCAATCATTTACGAAATTTATGAGAAAGTACTTCCATGAAAAAATAAATAATTAAATTACACATGGAAACATTTTAAAAGCATTTTCTTTCGCATTGCATACTTAGAGAAGTTTTCAAAATGCACATGCATAATTCTTTGCTATTCATCGTAATCCAAAGCAATCAACTTCTTGTGATGAATTAGTTCCAAATGACTTTCGTTACTTGAAGATACAATTTCAATTGAATTATTTTTTGGCACCCATAAAGTGAGAGATAAGTTTTTGCGAGAAGGTCGATTGGTCAGTTGCTTGTAAATGTCGCGATTACCAGAAATGTATGATCGAAGCTATTTTGAAATTTCATACTTCTTTCGGAATTGGTATCTACTTTAAGAAAATGCTTTTCCAATTCGTTGGAAAGTGGTATCCCTGCATATATTTTATCCGCTTTACAAGAAAATCCGGTTCTTCTTGTCCGTCTACATAATCTATCAAATTATTGATAATGCCACATTCATTTATAGTTTCGTTTTCATTCAAGCAAGGGCTGTTGGCACGTTGAGAAAAAGCAAATGAACGTGTATTGTCGGTAGACTATTTATAACAAAAAGAAGCGTCTTCAAGTGTATATATGTACATTGTAGTGGCGTATACCCCCGCAAGCGCGGGACTCTAGAGGGCCCAATACATGACTGACGCCAAGTACGTGTACGCCAAGTAGGTTTTACCTAATTTATAAGATATTAAACGTAAAACCTGACTTTGCTGGGG
>BMAV01003834.1:195291-208970 GCA_019973955.1 Trichonephila inaurata madagascariensis | reverse complement strand
GGAGGCCTAACATTCTCTGATACGCCACTGTTGCATTGATAGAAAGCATTATAGTGGCACCAAAGCCGTTGAAATTCATATACCGCATAAAAAAAAAAGATCGCACAGAAAAAATTACACAAAATAAATGACACAAAAATAAAATCGCATATAAAAGGACCCCGCAAAACACAGGTTCTACTGTATTTTTCTGTGGTATCAAGAAGAAATTTTTAATTCCTTTTTACGTTAATATTATTCTTAAGGCACTGTTCCGCTTTAAATATTAGTACAGTTATTGCTTCACTGAACATGGCCATTGAATCCACTTTCAGGAAGAACTGCTTCCAACTTTTCCTTTGAAAGCAACTCATTTCTTGTAGGTAAGCATTAAATTAAGTTAAATTTTCTGTAAATGTTTTTATTTCTTTATTTGTCTATCTACGCACGGGTTCTGAATCACTAAGCATTTTCCTACTATCATTAGCTTAAAAAGAGGAACACTTTTATTTAAATGCCACTGTTCCATATTCAACTTATTTGAGTCCATTGAAACTTAAAAAAAGAAATCTTTAATTAGATGCTAATGACGTTTGTGCATCTAGCTGTTAAGTATAGTTTTAAATTTTGTCACAAATACCTTAATATCCAATGTTTCAGAGGATTTTATAAAAGCATAAGATGAGTTTATTTAATGACGCAACTAGAACTATATTTATTTAATCATGTTGCGAAGGAAGGATTTATATCTCTTTAAATTTTTTTTAATATTTTTTATCAGATGACTAGACATAAAATCGAAATATATTTTGCAATTCATATTTAATCGATTAGGTAAAAGCACACGCATCGTTCATTAGTTAAATTTAGTCTTATGAATTATTTTAGAAATTTTTTCCTCATTAAAAATTGTCTGAGTGTATGAATAATGCTTTTAATGTTACTTCGATGCATTTCTAAGATGAAAAATGTGAGCTAATACTGAATGTTTTACAAAGTTATTATTTTTTCCATCAACTCGTTGATGGATTATCTTATACACCAGTACGAATGATATTTTGAGTCTTTTTATTGGTATATACTGAAAGATTCAAAATATATTTATTTCTTCATAAGAAACGAGTTAGAAAAGAAATTGAATTTCAAATTGAGAAGCCTGCGTTTTGTTTCTAACAAAATCTTTCCATTTATAAAATAAAACGAGATTACGCATTAGATTGAATGCATTTGCACGATTTTGTAACATCAAACATACTCTACATGAAAAAGTATTTTTTTTTAATGACTCAAAATACTAATGTCAATTTATCATTTCAGGTAGTAGGAATATAAGTTACATATATCATGACAAATTTATATCCATAATAAATACAGGAATTTCAAATACTTCCGCCCCCCAAAAAAAAATGTACGAATTTCAGATTTGCAATATGCAATTAAAAACCTAAGATATTAACAAAATAACCTATTTGAAAATTTATATCATTCTGTTCCATTACAACCTAAACAGTAATGTAATAGGCTATAATCCTTTATTTGAAAATATAAATTTGTATTTATAATGCTACTTGCTCTCTCCCATTTTATTCAAATAATTTACAACTTTGCTGACTTTTTGTATGAAACGATGAAAAATACCAAAGTTAAAGTGTTTTAACTTTGACGTGGCAACATATGCTTAGAAAAAGTGTTAGGAACAGAGCTGAAATTCGTGAACTCATATTTTATTTAAACTTTCAAATTATGATATCTAAGGACATTTAAATCAGCTAAAGAGTTCACAAGAAGTGTTATGAAGAAGCTCGGTTTTTAAATTGAAAATGTCTCAAACTTCCAACGTGCAGAATATTGTTTTACTCTCTTATAAACACCAAAGAACTCCGACACAAAATGAAATTTCCCTTATTTTATCATTATATGCAATAATCTCAGAATATTGTGATCGGTCTTTCTTTTAATGTTAGAACTCAGTTAAACGCGATGAAATTTACAATAATTAAAAGAAACTCAATTGTTTATTCTTTATAAGGAAAGAAAGTGTGAAATTACATGTTCCTTATTTATATACATATAATTATTAACATATTGCATCTAAAAATCAATAATAATTAGTATACAAACACTATTTTTTATCGAAATAAAATTTCTTATAAACTATTAGAAAACATAATCTACTTAGAATAGTTGTCAATATTTTGCTTTTTTTCCCCCAAGAATCAATGAATTTTACCTACATTTTAATTATGTTGTACGTTCCTAAATTGCGAATTAAAGGGTAAAAATTTTTTGTACCGTTCACAGAATTGTTTTAGATTTCTTCTTTCCCCTTTTCTAGAATGGTATCGAATTCCAATGAGACACTTTTCATTCATATTGGCAACACTTTCGGATACTACAGAGAGTTCCGAAAGATTTTCCAGCAACGTGTGAAGAAAGCAAAAAGTATCGGAAAACCATGAATGCCTACTTATGCTTTTTTAAGTTTTTCTCTGTTTGGTATTTTCATTTAACTCAATTTGAGCGTCGTCAATAAAGAAAGTTATTTCAGTAAGAAATTAATGACTTTCAAATCTGAACTAACTTGCAAACAAATATATTTGTAACCAACTTATAACTATAAATTCATGATTATACTAAGGCTTTATTAAATGATTTTCCAAATGACTAAAATCTCAAGTAGACTAGAAACATTGATTCTAATATGAACTCTATTTGCTTTTTTATATATCTAATAAACTCTGCTTAATCCCTCAATCTCAAAACGCAGAGGTGGTCATTACGGAGAAAGCGGTAAATTGAGTATAATACGACAAACGTGAATACTATGAAGGAAAACCAGTTTAAGGAAGTAGTTTGTATGATATAAATCTTTGATTTGGCATTCTCCTGTGCAATAATACCAGTCACGGTTATTGTAGGTCAGTGCTTCTCAAACTTTCAATACTTGCAAACCCAATATTCAATCACAATTTTCATCGCCCCCCTCCATACAATAACGATGTATTGAATTCGATAATTCGATACTTTGGCACTAAAGATACAATACGACTTTAACCTCTTCGCCACCGGCGTATATAAACGACTCGCTCAGCCAGTGCGTAAATTGCCTCGGACGTGTATATACGTCTTTATAAAATATGTTCACTACTATCCATAAAATTATTCCGAAAACTTTGGAATGCAATAAAATGACCTTAATCTTGTTTGAGAAAGATTATTTCAGAGGATTTTCACATTTTCCTTTCTCCCTCCCCCCTCACAAATACACTACATATGCGTGCATATCAGCAAAATGGTGGCATTGGGGAGTGAATAGCGTAACTTTTAATCTGCAGTTAAGGGATTAATTATAAACCGTACAAAAATATGATCCAGATAAGTGTTAATTTTTGCATATAATTTTATATTTGACAACCGGTGCGGTCACTGGTAATTATTAAACTTGTTCTTAACTTAGTATTGTTAAGATAATTATATAAAGTTCATTGTGCAGTACTGATACATTTAAAAATTATTATACTCGTGTAAATGTATTTTTTTCTTCATTATCGCAGAATGCATTTTGTTTTTGTTTTACTTTCAAAAATATTTTTAAAAAATTTGAAATAATCTTTTGTGTTCGACTTCTCAATATGCTCGCTCCCCCTTCTAAGGTTATCCCGCCCCCCCTAGGGGGCACGCCCCACAGTTTGATAAGCGCTGTTTTGTAGGTCTTATTAAAATAGCTCTTCTGCATGAAACGAATCAAACAAAATGATAATATTGGTACTCATAAAAGTTCATGAAAAAATTAACAAAATTTATTTTTTATTAAATCTAAAGAAGTCCATGTAATATATTTTTTTTATTAATTCGAAAAGTTTTTATTCCTTAAAGAATCCCTTTGATCTCCCATTTATTTATTTTATTTATGTATTACATGATGTTTCATATTACATATTTCAGACAATTATTTTGGAAAACGGCTAGTTGTAAATTTGGTACTCTTGGGTACATTGGATTGTTTTAATCCTTAAATTTCCAGAGAAAAGAAATTCATTCATAAGGAAAATATTTATTACAAAATGTAATATAGGACAAAAAAATAAAAATATTATAAAATTTTCATTTCTATAACTTTAAATTTTACGAAAAATAGTTATTCTAAAAATATGGTTTGCACTTTAAGGATGATTAAAGAATTACATGTTGAAAATTGATGATAGAAAAATTATTTCAACACAAAAAACATTTGATACAGCACAATGTTCCATCTATATGCCAAAGCAATTGACAAAGTCTAGCTTAATTAATGCAATGGTACAGTTTGCGATTAAATTTTCAATCCTTGCTCTCATGATATATCACGTAGAGAACATTTGACAGTTTTCTCAGATTTCTTTAATTGATTCGACGACATCAGATGCACCTTTTATTCATATATTAGCTCAGATTATTAAAATTAATGTATGTAACCATATGCCGGGTAGTTGTGCTGATTAATAAACTATGTTTCCATATGCAGCAGAAAAATAAATAATACTAGTTTTAAAAAAAAATTAAATAAATTCTGCTCTGCAATTCACATTCAAATAAATTGCATTATTTTTATTTGCATAAGTGAGCACTAAAACCTTTAATAGAACTTTCTCATTTATTTTAATTTAGAAAAATATAAACTTCGAAATGCAAAAGAAAATTTCTCTAAAGATTTTTAGATTAATTTTGAATTTAATACTGCTCTGTCATGAAATCTCTCATAGTTTCGCGTTATTGACAAATAAAATGTGTGTCATCGCTATTAATATATTACTCTAACCCGGAGGGGGGCAAACTTTTTGGGAAGGCCACTATTTAATAAAAATAATTACGCATGCCACTTCCAACTTTTCCAATAAACAAATATGAAAAAGTGAAAAAAATGGTCTTCATAGTTTTATTATGGGAGTTTTACGCAAATCGCAGATCTAGTCTATGAAGTTAAAATTTAAAAAATAACATAAAGTAAGACGGAAGCACAAACATTAGGTTTTATTGTTAAGGTATCCGACTACGTTCGGAACCGTGATTTTTCAAAAGCGTATAAATGGATAATATTTATGATATTTAGTGTCACTTATATTAGAAAATGTATATAAAATTGTTTTAAGAATAGTATTATAATAAAAAATTATTTAAGTACAAAATATTTTGACAAAAAATGAATATATAATGACCCATTTTCAAAATATTCTCCTTTCGCGAAAAATGCCTCTATTATAATAATATTTTGCTTGTATATAACTCAGACCTCTGTACAGAGGATCAACTGGAATTTTTTAAATATATAACTTAGATTTAGGTATATCCATGTTTTACGACACAACCGAGGGGAGAAATTTTAAGAAAAAAACGCCGATAATTATGTCAATCGGTTGTAACTCTGAAAATAATGTGAATTTTTCAAAATTCATAGTTGAGCCTCTGTACAGAGGTCTCAGCTATATACAGGCAAAATAGTATTATAATAGAAGTATTTTTCACAAAAAGAGAATATTTTGAAAAAAGGTTATTCTAAGTTAATTTTTTGCTGAAATATTGTATTTAAGAAATTTTTTTTGTCAAAATGTTCTTAAAGTAATTTTATACATATATTCTAATCCAAGCAACACTAAATATCATGAAAATTATCCATTTATGCGCTTTTTTAAAATCACGGTTCCGAACGTACTCGGATACCTTAAGGTATTAGATCAGACTTGGATTAGAATACATGTATAAAATTGTTTTAAGGAGATTTTGATAAAAAAAATTATCTAAATAAGATATTTTGTAAAAAAGTAACTTAGAATAACTTATTTACAAAATGTTCTCCTTTTATAAAAAATGCTTCTAAAATAATATATTTTGCTTGTATAAAGTAAGGGCCTCTCCAGAGAGTCTGAACTATTTTTTTTTTTTGAAAAATTCGTAATATTTTCAGAGTTGCAACCAATTGAAATCGGCGTTTTTTTCTTAAAATTTCTTTTCTCTGTTGTCGTAAAAAACATGGATAAACTCACTTCTATGTTTCAAAAATTCTAGTTGAGCCTCTGTACAGAGATTTGATCAATACACAGGCATAATTTTATTATAATAAAAGCATTTTTTCACAAAAGGAGGATATTTTGAAAATAGGTCATTCTATGTTCATTTTTTATGAAAATATTGTACTTAAATAATTTTTTATTGTAATATCATTCTTAAAAAAATTTTTTATACATTTTCTAATCCAAGTGACACTAATATCATAAATATTATCCAGTTATACGCTTTTGCAAAATCATGGTTCCGAACGTAGTCGGATACTTTAATACACTTTTTACAAGTTCAGTCAATTAGGTTAGCAATAAAATAAAAATGAGAAACTTGAATCATTCAATTCAAAATAATTATTAAACTTTCAGTATTTACTTAATGAGGCTTCTGAATTACTAATTTATTTTTATTAATTCCTCTTTATTAAGATTAGCTCTTGTAGAAGCTAACAAAATTAGGTTATTATAGATGCAGATCAGCTAGTTTTGAATGATATTTGTTTCTTTATGTTCGTAGCAGAAAACATTTATTCACTAACATATTTTGATTCAAATTTTGAGATTTTTTGTCTGAAACAACCCCATTTTTTCCCGCAAAATTGTAAAAAAAGATTGTTATCTTTTCAAAAATTTTAATTTGAAAAAATGGTTAAACTTCCAATTTCTAATAAGAAATGGTTCATCTTTTCAAAAAATTTAAATTGTTCATTAAGTCTTCGCATGCCACTATTCCAACTCCACCGTGCCACATTGTGGCATACGTGCCGCGGGTTGGCCACCCCTGCCCTAATCTCTACAGTGTGCAGCGTGGATTTGAGTAGCTTCGAAAACTCCTCAAAGCGATCAATGCGTTAACTAGTTAATTCACAACTAGAACATCATAAGATAAAAATCTCTCTATCAGAAATCCAGTTTATGGTGTTAAAAGAACAGAAGGGGAAAAATACATATTTAAAAATGCATCTAAGAAATAATAGTTTTGAACAAAATTCTTCAGTAAGTAATATATGTATATTACTGCTTATGAAACATATGTAAAAATATCTGGCACCTTTTCAACTGTAGTTAACATAAGAATATTATTATACTTATGTGTATATAGAGAAACACTCTCTAAACCAGAATAAAATCGACCGCTTCTAATAAACAACTCTTAACATTATGTTATGCATGCCAATGTTAATTATTCTCGCCTTGGTTCTTGAAAGAAGAATTGATGTAACTCGCGCGCGGAAGTAGAGTTATGGCACGCATCCAAAAATGTTTCCTTTGCTTCTTGGGAATGATCCATATTCGGAAAAGACGTGATCCTGAGAGTCTAATACATTTCAAAACCAAATCATTTTCATGAGTGTTGTTTTTCTGTTACGCATATTATACCATTTGTTCGAGCAAATGAAATGTTTTTCTGCAGTTGACCTATCTCACACTGAATATCTTTCAATACTTTAATTTAATAATTATTATTTGAACTATACTACAAAAATACTTGCTTATTAGGTAACTATTCAATTATTATAGCGAAATGTGTGTGTGTGTGTTTCATGAAAATCTAATAACACTATATATATAAGTGTGTATGAGTGTGTTTGTGTGCGTGTGTGTGAGTGAGTGTGTGTGTAAATAAGTAACTGCTAATTGCCCACATAACAGGATATAATCGTAACTATCTCTTTGAAATTAATATCTGAGCGTATTTAAGTTAATAATTAGTTAAAGAACCGGATCTGATTATCTGGATCAATCAAAAGAGGTATCTTTGGAAGTCATGTGAGTTTTTGAATTTCCGGTAGCCTCTTTGTATACAAATACCAGTTTCCCGGGAAAATTGACCAGTAGATAAATTCATAACAAATTATCCATAAGTGGGTTATTTCTGTATTATTTTTAATTAACATACATCCATTTTTTTCTGTTTATGGAGTTTTTCGTAAATGTACCTATTCATCTTGATAATCTTATTTCTTAAAGCTATATCAAAGTCACGAATGATTTTGTCGATAAATGCCTAATATCTATATATATTCATTTCATTTCCTTTCCTTTATTGGAGGGAACCCTCATAAGTTATAGTTGTGCCTGTTACATTTACGAAGTTGGTAAGTAAATTATTTGAGGTGCCTATTACATTTCTGCAATTATCTAATACGCGAGCGGGAACATTGTGATTGTCCAAACGCCATGCTTTGCTAATATGCGATCCATAACTGTAGCGTTAATGTCTTGCCCTGGAGAAATGCAGAGGGCCCCTAAGAGTCTTACAATGTGACCATCTTACTCAGTGATATCTCAGTCAAAGTTAAGTTGCTACGAGGTTAGCAATCATAGTTTTATTTCGGCTATATTTGTGGTACTTAAACTTTAAAGACTACTCTTGGAACCCTGAGGGCTATAAGGTGTTTTCGGGGAACCCCATTCTCTTCCCTCATACAAGAATATTCCTTTAAATAATGTTTAAAGTAAACTAGCTGCATGACCCGGCGTTGCACGGCTTCTTCAAGTGTGTAGCTATTTGTTTTTGAAATTTCCCCTTCCCCTCTTAGTGTGAAAATATCCTGGTGTGTGTGATTTCTATAGAAATGTCATTAAAGTTCTCTTTTTTGAAGTTTCTTTCATCTCTTTGCCCCGTCGAATGGGTCTGTGTGCTCTCAGCTTAGCCCGGTGTTGCATTGGCTTTTTCCTTGGGTATAACTCTTTATTCCTATGTAAATTTTCCCTTTTTCTCTTTCTTTCTTAGACGCCAGCATTTCTGAGTGTGTGTGTATGAGCGATGTGTGACTGATTTTTATATTTATAGCATTTGAATTCCAAAATTTCTTCCACTTATTTTCTTTGTCTGACAGATTTCTTTTCCGTCCGTTCAGCCCGGCGTTGCACGGGCTTTTCCAAGTATAAAACTCTTTTTTTTTCGGAATATAAGATCCTTTTTTCATTCTAGTTTCTATTCCCGATTAATAATTTACAAAGCTAATCCAGCTTTATTCACAAAAATGTACGAGTTTATAATTAAATAATTAATTTAGTAATAAATAATAAAAAGTAATGCAGCTTTAATTTTTTTTAAAAAAAATATTAATTTATATCCATTTTTGTTAAATATTGAATAAAAATATTTTACAGTTAGCTATTGAAACGATTGCTTATTTTGGAATGCGTGTTTTTAAAATCGTAGATAAACAAACGTACCTATTTATGTGAGGATATCTTCTCACGAATCGCTGAAGGATAAAAACACTCCAAAGATATCAATAGATCAATATGAATGATCCGAGGATCTATATTTTTTGAATATTTAAATTCAGAAATGAGAATTATTGAAAAAGATATTAATTAAAAACGATAAAAAGCACAATTCGTCTAAATTGATGTAAAAATGCCGACCCGGTTTGGCCAGTTTGGCTGAAAATCAGTTTTAGACACCAACTTACGTCATTTTTATAACAATAACGTTGTTACAACAATGCAGGCGAATATCGAGTTGAATGTTTTTCATTAATGTTTTTTTAACTAATTGCAATATTGAAATATAAATGATTAAAACGGCTTCCTCGTATTCTTTCCGATCTTTTGGTACTTTCGGCGAGTTTCTGCGTGGTGCGGTTCGTGACAAGATACACACACATAGATAGATAGATACGTTTGTTTACCAACGAATTTTAATAGTGTAGATCAATGTATTCCAAGTGTTTGTGGAAAGACAACTTTAAAAATACTGCATTTCCTATTAAAGTTTTTAACATTATATTTATGCAATTTATTCACCCATTAATAATATTAATTTGTGATCCATGTCTAACCTACGCATGCATTACATATAGTGACTGGGATATGCCCTTGCATTTTTTTCACAAGTTGTCAAAGTAGAAATTATCTGCAGTCGTATTTTATATTTTGAGTTTAATTCGTTTTTATATTTTGTTTTTGTAACTATTCACATATATAAACATTTCCCCCTTAATTTCATTGTTCTGAATGGTATTAAAATGTTTATATCTATGTGAAAAATCCTTTTTGCTTCAATGAATTTGTAGCCTAAAATTTAGAAGCTGTCTTGCTGAAATTTAGATTTGTAGTTGAAATCTGTTGATATGTGAATAAGTTGTTCTTTCTCTTTCATTATACGTGTTTATAAAATAAACTCAAAAAGTGGGGGGGTTGCATTTTCCATTAAAAAACTATTTAGTTGCACAAAAAATTGCACCCAAAAGTATAAAATTATTTCGTGGAACCCAAGATAGCAGACAATAGAATGTTATTAATCTAGTAGTTGGCATTTATAAATCAAAAGTGTTTTAATATTCTTTTATATATATATTACAATACAAGTTTAAAAAGTATTACAAAATAAAATTATATTATGTATAAATAAAATTTTCATGATTGGCATGAGATTTATAAACTTGCGCTTATATTAACTTTGTGGAAAACGTGAATCCATTTCGCATACACATTTATAATTTTCATTTTGTATCTTTATTATGACTCGTGAAACCTCTGTGTATGCCTCATGGAATCCCGGGGTTTCGACTGACACAGCTCGAAAATTTCTGAACTGTATCGAATCATCTTATAGTGTCCGATTTGTAACTGGTGGAATGGTTAACTTAAAGTAAGGGTTACACTGTGCTAGTTTAATATAGTTTTCCTGCAGCAATGTTTCAACACTATTTAAAAAAGTATTATGAGTTTAATTTGTTTAAATAAAATATTTTCAATAATGCGCACTTGGATATTTTTAAAAAATAGTCTTTATCTCACAAAAATTTCAAGTGAATATTATTATTATCATTATTGGGTTCTTCAAAATATTTTGCAGTTATCTGCAAATAATGGCTCAAGTTCTTACCGATAGAGCTTTTTTCAGCTGCTAAGGGACTATTTTTCAAAATTCATTGAAAAATTATACCCTATAAACTTTTAAGCACCTGATATCAAAAGAGAAATAAGTTTTCAAAAATAATTTGCAACAGTTATTAACTACTTTTGTAACTCTTTTGGATTAAAATGAATCTCAATTTAATGTAATAATAATGTAATTTATATATGTTATCAAGAATTCAAGAAAATAATTTAAATTTAACTATATTATTAAGAATTTTACAACAATTGCGAGGCTCTCATGTTCGTGTCTAGCACAGTTCCGTCCTAACAAAAGAATTTTTCGTAATCTTTTTCTTATCATCATAAATTTTGGTCAATCTTTCTACTTTCAAGTTTAGTATACGATCAGATTTAGCAAAAATAATTTGAGTACGTAGCAAATGTTTTAAACGTACAATGGAAAGGAAATCTTTGTGATTTTTCGAGTATATGTGTAAGACAAAATAAAATCGATGACTTAACATACGAAATACATTACATTTCACTAAAATTTAAACTCACTTTTCAAAGTTATATCGTAAAAAATCAGTTCCTCAAAAATTATACATATGTGTTTATATTTCCGCTTCATGGCTGACATCTTTCTTTCTTTGTATAACTATATACATACTTTTTTTTTAGGTAACATTACTCTTTAATTGTGTGAGACGAATACAGAGCTGTTCATAATAGAAAGAAAAAGTAGTGAACACTAGTCGCTCAATAAAAACATTGTTTTAAACATGTTTTCCAAGAGCGCTGAAAAGTCTATAAAGTATATAGATTGATTTTTAAAACTAACAAATTTAGAATGGAATAGTTTTTACACCTTAAAATATATTTATCGCTACCAGATTATTTTTCGTATAGTTAGCTGACTATCTTTGGTATTTGATTATTCTCTGAGCATAATATTTTATACAAAAGTACATAGTTTGAGATATGAAAGATTCACTTAAATAAGTTGTTTAATACTTTATTTTCAAATACAGCTTTAGACAACATATTATCAGAATTTTCCCTTTATACTTTCAAAATTTAAACACTTGTAATTATACCAAAAATTTCGTTGAATAGATGTTAACATAAACAATATAGCAACGTAAGAAGTTAGCGCTTAAATATTGCATTTAATATATGAAAATTTTTTTTTAAAAAATAATGAGTTTTTAAAAATATAATAAATACTTTTTGAGAGAATAAGGAATTTAATCACGTGTAATAAACTAGGAATTCATTTCATATCAATTATAATTTTTGCAAGCCATTTACTAGAAACAAGAAGACAAAATAAACCTTTCACAATTTTCACTATTTATTTCTTTTTCACACTGTTAAATGTTTCCCATAAGAATTAAATTGTGCGTAGAGACGCTTCATTACTTTTCTAGCAGATATTATTAAAATAAAACTCAGGTAAATTTTAATGAAGGGAAAAAAGGTGTTTTTTAACGAAAACGGCTTTTTAAACCCCTAAAAAATGCTGTTTTAGCTTGATTTATGAAAGTTGTTCTCGAAAGAAAGTGGAAGTTTTTCGCAATGAAAATTCCAACTAATGATATGTTAGCCCTAAGTGATAATTTTACGTTAGGCTGATAGTATGCATTTTTTCATTAACACAGAGAACGTCTTTTATTTCATTCATTAATATTCGAGAAATGCAGTACATAATTATTTTTCATTGATTTTTATATAAAATGCAAATATTTTTCCTCATTGTGCTCTTCGGGGTTTATTTTATTATTCATTAAGAGTAATATAAGAAATTATTCAAATACGTTTTGAACAAATAATTGTCAAACAGTCAAAAATACCATGCTCACTCTTAAGAGGACAAATGAATTTGTAATTATAATATTGGGTACTTACGTATTATTCGCAACCTTTTGGCGACATTATATGAAATGAAGAACATGATTGCCAATTCAGCGCATACCGCACATTCGAGGTCGGGGCTGCCAACTTGTCTATGTATCTTGAACGTTGGCGATTGTTGCAATAATAAGTAAGTATTGTTACTATTATTTGAGAAATAAAGATGGCATTTGAAATTGACCGAACATACAAGTTAACATTAGAAGTTAAAGTAAGTAGATTAAAGTAGAACGCGCCTAAATTTTATTATATTTTAATTCTATTAAAGTTAGGTGTTTATTAGTAGCAAGACTCAAATAATATTGCTATTCTTAAAAATCTTTACAAAAAGAAAGAAAAGTAAGTATATTACACTCTCACTTAATGTTAATTAAAATTATAATTTGTACAATTTTTAAAGCTCAGTAACGATTATTATTTTTAAGAATTAGTTTCATTTAATTTCCCGTATTAATAGTATTTATTAACCCTGTGTGACTACATATTCATTTGTGATTACTAGAAAAAATTCCTAGATTCCTGTGTGGCGCAAAAGTTTTTCCTAAAACCACCTACACAATTTCTAAAAATAATTATTATTTACCTTTATTTTATCACGCAACTACAGTATTTCTATTATTCTCTCTATTGTAATTCCCCAACAGAGAGAAAAAGTGGACATTTTTGTGTCCTTTATCGGAATTGTAATTATAGAGAAGGGACGCACAATGGTCATTTCTCTTTAATTTCAAAATGCGATAGTAAATTCTTTCTTCAATTCAGCTGTTTTTTGGCACATTTATTTCCAAAAATTAAATACATATACATATTGAATCATTTTATTATGCTTGTTAAAAAACTATTGATAACTGTAAATATACCTAGTACGTTTTATTCAAAAGATATCAATATAACTCTTCATTTATGATCATGAGCAACAATTGTTCTCGA
>BMAV01003834.1:135077-186664 GCA_019973955.1 Trichonephila inaurata madagascariensis | reverse complement strand
ATTTCATTTTGTGGAGAATAGAGAACAAAGTGAATAAGCTTTTATTTCTTTCGGTTGGAATGGAAGAAATAAAGTAAAATAAAAAAAAATACATTCACTTGCTAAGCGAAATTCTCTGTAGTAAACTTGCGAGATGAAATCATGCGAAACAGAGGCGTTGTTCTTTTCTTGAAAGATATTTCGTTACAGACTTTTCAAAAATGAAACTGAACTCTCTTGACAGGAGGATTTGAAACTTTATTATGTTAAAAAATACTTTTTTGAATGAATCATTCAGAGGAAGTTAACTTATAGAATGAAAGAATTGTATTAAAACTTTGAAAAATGGATTAAATAATGAAACACTTAAATGAGAAAAAAAATCTATTGTAGAAGGTAAAGTGTATGAGTAATTTGCATTGCCGATGACGAAGTGCATATGTTTTTAGGTTTCTGTTAGTATTGCTATTTTACTACTTTTGTGAAACATCCAAATATCAAACCGAAAAGTAAACTACTAAAACATCTGAAGAAAGAGTTACTATTAAAAATAATATAGATTCTCAATTCATAAGTATTATTATAAATAATAAATTTCATGTTCAGGAAATAAGCTCTAATAAAACTTTTCTATTATCTTCTTTCATAATACGATAAAATATATAGAAAAGAAGTAACACCGTATGAAATCATTTTTTATTCCATTATTTTTCTTAGAATAATGAAATGTAAAATTTTTCTCAACTAATTACCAAATGTACTATATAGGCTAAATGATTCATAATGGAATTAAGTCCAAATACGCGAATGTCCTTCTAAAATTGCTGAGTCGCAGTTAAATTTCAAAAGTTTAGGACTTTTCAAAGTGATTCTCTACAGCATCAATATAAATTCTGTAGAAGAATACTCCAAGGAGAAGTGCTATTAAGCGATAATTACTTCGAATGAGAGAAAAACATCTTTACAACATCATCAATCTTTACTACAGTTTGAAAATGTTGATTATTCTTAGGTTGAAAAATAGCTAACATTTACGTATAGTTAAGATTAATGAACGTGCAATCCTTTTGGTGTTTTTTTTATTAAAAAAGTCCAGCTGCAAATATAGCTGTATGAGAATTTTAGTTAAGATGGCTATTAATTGATTGCTTATTAATATCGCTCTTTAAAGCAACACAAGGATTATTGGCACTGATCCTTGTGATTTTGATCCTCGGTCAAGTGATGGGGGGTGATACCTGAACTCCACTCTTCAAAATTTCCCACTACGGCAGATAGAAGCGTGTAAACCTAGGTAGGATTAACGTATCTCAGCTTCTACTCACTGGGTTTTTTTTTACTAATGATCATGTTGACTCGTGAGTCTTACAACATTTACTTCTTATAAAATATTTTAAAGGCACTTCATGTTGTACAAGTTACCTGTGTTAGCCCTGTAACTGAATGGTTTTAACCACATCTGTATGTTTAGTACCGGACTCAATATCATAGCAGTGGATATACTAGTTCACTACCTATCACTTGGAATCGCAGTTGACAAAGGTCAGCTTGTAATTTCTTCTTTCTAAAGATATTATCAAACCATACAAAATTTTGTAAGACAATTTTAGTAGAATATCATTAATTGGTACTTCATTCTACAATGGTGATTGTAGACGCTGAACACATTCTGCTTGATTTAATCTCATTCTAAAATAGTTACCTCTGGATCAACTTTACAATTCCTTTTATTTTCAGAAATGCGTTTTACTATAATAAAACCATAATAATTTATAAATTATCACCTGAAACCCATAGAATGCATAGGTACAAAGCTGATTCATAATTTTCAACTCTTATTTTTCTGTCTCAGTATTTCAATATTATTTTTGTATCACAGAGGCCAGGCCTTAATGCTGATTTGTTTGTATTTCTATACGTCAACCTTTCATAATACGAAGGATTATCTTTTATTAAGTTAAAAACCTTTTTCTTTTATATTTTTTTTTATTTAAATTAAAACTGCAAGCATATTCTTTATGTAATTTTTGTAGAATCTTCTTTCATCGTTTTTTTAACAACTCTGTAAACACTAATTACCAAATCTCCTTTTATATGAGTTTGTAGCTGATCTATTGTACCCTTCCTATTGCTTCACAAAAGACTCCAAACACTTTGTGAATTCATTAAAATTCTAAGGTTTGTGCGTAATATAAGAATGAAGAAATAGCTTTCAGAACCCAAAGTGTGTTACTTCAGTCCATCATTTATTTGTTCATTTTAATATAAGTTGGCGAATTTTCATTGAACCATTAAACATTGTAACTGATTTGTCTTACAAATTTAATACAACAATTTTTTCTTAAGGTATCCGACAACCCTAAAATCCTGATTTTTTTTAAAAAATTGCTTCATTTTTTATGATTTTATTTTATAGGCTATCTTATTAGCTTTATAAAAATAACAAGTGTTTTTATTTTCCATCCACTAGAACAAAAACTGCGACCGTTTCAGTAAAAGCAGATGTCATAACTTTGCAAAAGATGTCAAACTTTAAAATGTGTTTTACTCGAAATGAAGTTTTTCGAAAATCTCAAACGGGTCAGCGATTGCACAAAAAGTTTTAAAAATAATTTGCTGAAAGTTTTTGTGTATAACTGTAGAAGTGTTTTAACTTTCAGTTTTATCAATCACTGTTTTATTACAAAATTTACAGTTCTTGATGTGAATATAATCGCTATTTTTTTAAGCAATTTCATATAATTACTAAGATAAAGTGCTCTACTTTTTGTAAAAATTAAAATATTTCTTATCCTGAAGGTAATTTGAAAACGAATATCAAAATCATACATCAAAATTGAAAAGTTTAGATTTTGTTCATTTACTATTTGAACAGAGCGGGCCCCATTTATGCTATTTTTTGTCAATTTTTATTCATTTTTTCCCATTTTAGTAATAATTATTTATTTTTCTCATCTTAATTTTAGCCTTTTTTACTTAAAATGTACTAAATAAATCTAAAAACCACAAAAAAATTTCCATACTTCCATAGTTTTAAAAAATGTTTTCGCAAGTAGTTGGATATACCTTAACCGTTATTGTGACATAGCTCTACTTATCAAGATTGTTTTAAATTATATTTGAGTTATATAAACAACTATATTGATTTTAACTATATTATGCTAATTTTATATTTTATTGTAATGTCTTGATGTAAATTATTTTTTTTTTGGAAGCAGTTTTGGGACCACTTAAATATTACAGTATTGAAAGAGAGAGATTCACTTACAAATTTGTTTTATTTTCCAGCTATACTCTGTGAAATGTTAAGATCTTGTATTTGTCGATAACATTAAGATTTTTTGAAGAATCTTCGTATCTAACAATTTTCAAAATTTCATGACATTCTTACTTTCTGATCTATTAAATATTTTTGTGCCATTCTTCATTTTGTAATTATCAGTAACTAGTTTTGGAAGAAAAATTCTTCTTCTTTCAAAAGATTTTATAGAATTTTTTTAAATATAAAAATTAAAATTACAGGGATAAATTTAAAATATATAAATAGTTGAAGCCATTAATTAATGTTTATTTACATTCATTTATATATATATATATAAACACAAGAAAACCAAAAAAAGTAATAGATTCCTATTAGCAAATCCATAAAAGAAAAAAATATCTCTTTTTTTATTCATTTCCTAAATTTAAATTGCTGTGTGTAAAAAATGCAACACCCTGAAAGAATCATCAGAATTAAATGAAATTTAAAGCACAAACGCCAGGTATTAGTACAAATAAATGACGAAATTTTCAGAGCAGAAAAACTATATTAAGTGTCCAAAATTAGTGTTTGGTGTAACCACCACGCGTTGCAATAAGTGCTGCTATACGATGTGGCATGGAGTCAAACAGATTTTGAATATCTGCTGGTGGAAGTGAATTCTATATTGCTTGCATATTGCAGCAAAAGTTCGTCTTTTGAAGCTGCAGGACACGGATTACGAACGAGACGCCGATTAATCAAATCCCATACGTGCTCAATAAGCAACATATCCGGCGAATAAGCAGGTCAAGGAAGAAGTTGCATGTATTGGGCTTAACAAAAATCTCGAACAGTCTTTGCAACATGTGGGCGTGCATTATCCTGTTGAAAGATAGCTCCAGGGATGTCTTGAAGGAAGGAAGGGAACAACTTCGGGCTGTAGAACTTCACGGATGTACCTGTTGCTTTTGAGATTACCCTCAATTCGTAGCAAATTGGATCGTATATGATACGAAATCGAACCCCAAACCTAAACTCTGGGTGTTAGACCACCAAGTCGTTCGATAACGCACTCTGGAAGGTGGTGTTCACCGGCACAGCGTCTAACACGAATGCGGCCATCATGGTCCCACAAATTGAAGCGTGATTCATCTGAAAAGACAACTTGGTGCCAATGAACTTGCCAGACTCTGTGCTCATAAGCCCATTGAAGACGCAGCCATCTATAGTTTGCCGTAAGGGGGATCCTGTATCAAAGCACCCTTGCACGCAATACACGGTGCAGCAGACGCCGATGAATTGACGGAGCCGACATTAGTACACCTGTGGCAGTAGTCCAACGTGCTGCAAACTGCCTGGAGGAAGCTGTACGGTCATTCACCGTTATGCGGAGTTGGTGTCGATTGTCGCACGCTAACGTCACTTTCCATCGTCCACTGCCAATTTTCGAGTTGTTCGGTGCTTGTCGGTCGACTGCTTCCAAACTCGTATCACTGTGGAACTGTTCCGCTGCGCACGAGCTCCTTTTGCGTGATAGGAAAATAATCCTTCTCGAAAGCTGATAATCCTCTCCATTCAAACTCCTTAAGTTGTTGGAATTTCTCCCTATTTCGCCGAAGAGGCACACTTAGATCTCATTAAACGTTCGCCACCAACAATTAATCATTAACTATTTTCGACGTCCCACTACAGACCTCTATTTATACGCTTTCATCATCAGCTCAGAGGGCACTGCGCATGCCACGCATGCGCGGAGGTTCTGAAACCTTACTATTTTACGTAACATCCTATAATTGATATTTGCTGCAAAGTTCACATTTAATTCTGATGATTTCTTCATGGTGTTGCATTTTTTTTTTACAAACAACAGTGTATTTAAAATGTCTCAACAAACAGTTCTAGTATTTCTGTATTGATTGTATTTTCTTACTATACGAAAAATCATGGTTTGCTGAGATGAAAGACTATTACATTCCTCAATGAAAATAATATCTACTTGCATTTTTTGTAATTATAATATTAAAAGATTTTTTTTCTTTTATAATTCAAATATCCCTTCGTGAAATATTTTTTAAATTTAATTAATCCCCTCAAATAAAAAAGGGACAAAATTCATCTCTTTCTTTCTCATTTTATTAATTTCAAAATAGCACCAACAAGTCCACTCATATGTGTAATTATATTAACTCAGATTTACTATTGTGGTATCAAATTATTACATTACTTATCCACAGTAATATTTTTTCAGCAATTCTTTAATTTCCTAATATAAAAAAAATATACCAAATATCTAATTTCATTTTGTCGTGATGTTTTTCATCTCCGGATCTTAATTATGAAGAGAAACTTTCTCTCAAAAGGAGAAAAATGCCAATTAAAGATACATATTTTTTATTTATTAGGTGTTCAATAATGCATTCACTTGGCTGTTTTCACTAATGACGCAAAAGGGACTACTTGTCTTTTCTTCATTAGACTAAATGAAGTATTTATGTAGACGCGTTTGGAAGTTAATTGAATCTGCGCGTGAAAGACAAAACGGATTTCAAAGAATGGAATTCTATTCAGAAGACAATTATTAATATCCTGACGTTCCTCTCCACATTAGAATTAATTGATGCTTCCCGAGCTGATCGAGAATACTGAAAGATAATTAATAAGAACCAAATGGTGTACTAAAACTGACTCAGAAGTTTTTGGATCACTTTATCGATAACAGCTCAGACATGTTCAGAGTTCATTGTTTGCTGGATAAAATGGATTGCTGATTCTATGTGGAATAAATAGGCTACATTTTATTTCAAAGGTTTCAAATTACGAGAAACTCCCCATGAAAACCATAATTTCACTTTAAAACGTTACAACACAAATTTAATCTTATAGAAACACAAGTAATATAACAATTGTTTTTCGTTTATCTTAATTCAAGTACTATCATACCATAAGTTAAGATTCACGAAATTTAATAAATGAATCAAATTGATGAATATCCTTTAACACTCTATCATCAGTAATGCATTACTAGTAATGCATTCGGCTATTAATTTAAATATATTTGAACATAATTTGTGTAGGAATTGTTTAATGCATACTTACTATTGAATTTCAGCGTTGTTAATATTGTTGGAAATTTCCAGTGGGATGTGTAAAAAAATACTAGGTGACTCAAAAATTCTTTTACGTATGAAAATTTAGTAATTCCCGGATTAATGTAGGAAGATACGTAAAAATTGACACACATGCTTGAAAAGTAATAGGGTTTTAATTAAAACCACAAATGTGGAAAAAATGTCAAGCAGTCAAATAAACACAATTGTAACAAAAACAATAATTAGCATAATGATTGAGTTTTAGCAATAAAAGATATTTTTCATAACAAATGTTCGTAACAAATGTCGTCATTCTTTATCAATGCATGTAGTCGAGGGAACAATGTTGAGAACAGCCCAGCATATCTGTAAGTATGGTAGGAAATAGCCATTAGACGTTGTCTTTTAGCTTCCCTAATGAAGTCGGACGATCACCGTTGACTTGGGAAACAGGTAGTCCTGCAAACATTATTCACACGGATTGAAGTCTGGGGATTTTGGAGGCAAAACATAACGAAAGTGGCGACTCTACATGCAATCCTCACCAAATGATGCACTCAAAAGATGTTTTACACCCTTCTTGTGGCGATACGATCGTAAAGCTGAAGTAAAATATTCTCCTTTCTGATAGCTAAGCTCTACTAACAATGCCTTTTCTGGTAAAATCAACACTGCAGTTGATGATGCGTCTATTTTCTTACTGATTACAGCACATTTTATGCATGATTTGCATGCGGCGTAACTGACGTTTTACTGTTTACCTGTGCTGGTCCTATTTTTGAACTTTTTTTTTTTGTGAATTATTGAATTTTCAAGCTTAAACAGACTATTGGGTCTCCTGGTACTTGAAAGTAATACAGAGTAAGTAAAAATTATATGATACAATCATAAATTATTTCGTAAGATAATACATTATTAAAGTGATGTCTTCATAATACATCCTGTGAAAGAATCTCGGTCCTTCTGTGTAAAAATAATTAGTTAATAGAATATGAGTTTTTATTTCTCTTTAAAATCTTTATAATTCTAGTAGAGAACATACATATTAGAGTGAATAAGACATTTTGAGTAAAATTAGATTGATAATAATTACACTAATCAAGCATGGAAGTAAGATTCCATTAAACTCTAAGAATACGCTAGCTTCGCAATCTAAAAATAAAAAATTGCTTTGGAGTTTTAAGAGCAATAAAAAGCGCTTTCCTATAATAAACTTTGATTAAATGTCTTTTGAATATTAAGTGAAACGTGCATTGAATTCTAAATAAGTTTGTTAAATGTTTCAGTATGTAAACATGAATTAAAGGAAATAAGGATTATTACATTGCGAGTTGATAATTTGTTACAAGTAATTATATGATTACAAGAGTACTGTTAAATATTCATTAATCTTTTGGATTATTCTACATTTCACTCATTTAATCCAGGAATAATTAGCTTGTCAGCTACATTATTTTATCGATTGCTTACCGTGATCCTAACATCACACACGGTCTTCGAAACTGGAATAAATCATGTCTTTTTATGGTATATATGCCATGAAGGTAAAATCAGACAGGTAAAGGTAAAATAATGTTTATGAAATAAAAAGAAATAATAATACTTGTTAATTTTTTATTTATTGATTGATTCGATGTTATTTGGCTAGATGTCTTTAAGATATCCGACTACGTTCGAAAAAGCGCATAAATAGATAATTTTCATGGTATTTAGTGTCACTCAGATTAGAATACATGTATAAGAATGTTTTAAGGACATTTTGACAAAAAAATATATTTAAATACAATATTTCAGCAAAAATTTAACTTAGAATAACCTTCTTTCACAATGTTCTCCTTTTGTGATAAATTCTTCTATTATAATAATATTTTCCCTGTATATAGCGCAGACATTTGTACAGAGGTTTAACTAGGATTTTTGAAAAGTTCACATTATTTTCAGAGTTACAATCATTGAAATAAATGTCGGCGCTTTTTTCTTAAAATTCCTCTCTTCTGTTGTCGTATAAAATATAGATAAACTCACTTCTAAGCTATATATTTCAAAAATTCTAATTGATCCTCTGTAGAGAGGTCTGAGCTATATACAGGCAAAATATTTTTATAATAGAAGCATTTTTTACAAAAGGAGAACATTTTTAATTTGGGTCATTCTATGTTCATTTTCTGTCAAAATATTGTACTTAAATCATTTTTATTGTAATAATATTCTTAAAACTATTTTAGAAACATTTTCTAATCTAAGTGACACTAAATATCATAAATATTATCCATTTATACACTTTTGTAAAATCACGGTTCCGAACGTAGTCGGATACCTTAAAGATATAATAGAATACTGAGTTTTTAAAACATATCATATATTAAAATGCTTTGTAGAATATATTTCATGCATTGTTTGAGTGTGTATTTTCTTGGCAGATATGTAAGGTGTATGTGGTAGCTCAAAACGAGTAATTATTAATTATTAATTTCAATATATATTTATAGAACACGAAAAATTATTTTTACAAAAACGTCGTAACTTTTAAATCAAATGTACCGAATATTAGCATTCGAAATTCGTATTTCTTGAAAATGTGTTCTTCAAGATAGTTTAATCATCACTTGAATGATTTCACTCAGTTAAGCAATTGGTTAGCTAAATGCGTTCAGTCTTTCCCTCTCTTTGTTTAAGGAAAGCACTTAAGATAAGTTTCCTCGCGTGCTGTATTTGTATGATGATTGAGAAAAAGGAAATCAAAGTTTATTTTTCCACAACAAATGTAATGACTACTGATGAGGAAGCTTGAGATGACTTTTCCATTCAATGAAACTTCACAGTATCCGAATCCTTTTCCTAGGTCCTTAGGAAGAAGCAATTGGGATTTATTTAGGGAATTATTACTTTTGTTTGTTTATTAATTTAGGTAAGCTAAATCAATCTTATTCAAATGCAACCCTTTTTCTTTTATTTTTTTGCCGTAGAAGATTTTTAATGTAATTTTAAAAAAAATTATTCAGAATAACTTTTAGTGTTTCATTATTCTAAAAAAGTAGACATGTTTCATCATTTATCTTATTTATAGAAATTTAACAGTTTTAATGCAGGAAAATTTTGAGAACTAGTAATAAAAACCCATTTAAGATTTTTCTTAAATTTTTTTAATCTCTCAATAAAAGTATTAAATGCTCAAAGTTAAAAACGAATATGTGATAAGAGGATTTTTTCAATTCCTACTATTAGTTCACTCTCTCCCTATATATATTTATTTATATATATGTATCATGTTCAAATTTCCCATCGTTAATAAAATACTTTTTATTCAACCACTCAAGTTCAAATAAATTTTTTTAAACGTGCAATGGATGTTAATACGGATTTTTCAAATATTAATTCTATAATTAAATATAATTAATAAATTTGAGGTTTTTTTATGGGAGACAAAAATTAAATTTGTGCCGAATGAAGGCAATAGATGACGTCAGTATACATTGATTATCGCAAAGAAATTTGCTTTCTGTTTTGCCACTTAAAATTGTAATTCTATCGTATGTATATACATATTTATATTAATTGTAATTATTTAATAAAAAGTAACTAAAATAAAAATTTTCTTTATTGAGCTAAGTAGAAATTTACTTTTTTTTAAATTACTTGTTTTGAATATTAACGCGCACCTAGACTTGATGAGGCTGCTGTCATGTTGACCACGAATTCGTGGTCAAAGTGTTACTAGTTTGAACTCTAGTGCCCCGGAAGATCCACTGTGTAGAGGAGCTGATGCACGTTCAAACTGTATGTGGCTCAAAGTTCTCCTTTTGGCGTTCTGAGAGGGGGGATACACTTTCAACTGACGTCCTCATCACTTGATCATGGTTCAATATCACAACGAGTGTCACCAACAGCTTCTTGTGCTGCCTTATGGCGTGGCGAAAATAAACGCTGACTCCTAGACTAGCATGGTTGTGCATGGAGTGAGGATTGAAATAATCATATATCTTGATATCCGTATGTTTATTTCTAAGTTACTTATATATTGCATGTGGATCAACAAGATAAGCTAGTAATTATACATGTGTTATGTTTAATATCTCATTCAAGTATTTAATATTTTATAGTCTAGTTCGCCAGTGGCAATTAGATTGATAAAATAATTATTATGATCTCAATTTATTTAATAACTTTCTGTTGTTTTCTGATGGTAATGATTGAATAAAAAAATTAATATAAGTCTAACATTTAAAATTCTTACAGCATTAAATTTACAGAAACCTTAGAATGAGAAAGAAATTAGATCATTTACCTTGCATGATGAGGGAAGTATAAACTATTATTCTTCCTACATTGGCATAAAAAACGAATTTAAGGTATTCGAATGGGTTCAGAGACAATTTTCTAAATTATAACTTAAATAATCATTTAGTTGTTATTTATTAATTAAGAATGTTGCAAAACTGTGAAAATACAGCAAGAAGAATTTTTTGAAAGCTTATTTTTCAAAATATTGAGAAATTTCTACCAAAATATTACAAAAAACTGCTCTTTGCAAACAACTCTAAAAAAATGAATAAAATGTTTCAGGAATATAATTCTTTAACGTTTAACTATGCTTTATACTACAAAAGCTCAAATTCTACAGTAAAATTATGAAGTACAGATTTTCGAGATGAAAAAACCCAGAATCTTCTTAAAAAACTTTTTTTCGTATGAAATTACATAAAATATACCTTAATTGAAAAATTATCACTAGCTTTTAGCAGAAAGTATTCACTATAACACAAAGAACAAACTCAAAAAATTTCATAAGAATATTTCATTTACTTTAAGAAATATCACTCTTACCGTGCACTCTTACCCTCAAAATGCAAAATAAGGTTTATATTTGCTATAAAACCTTTTAATGATTTAAGAAGGTTTTAAAACTCTCCAGATTTGTATGTTGTGCCTTCCTGAGCCTCATACTTCAAACTTTTACAGTTTTGAAGGATATTTCTGTTTTTACGAGACAGTTTCTTATGTGGCTTAGAATACCTCGAAGAATCAACGATTCTCGTTTTGTCAAGGTACCAAAAATATCCTTTCATTTCAGAACATAATTTCATTCCTAACTATTAAAGTAGAGGTAATAGATCAGCAAACCCAGAATTAAAAAGTATTATTGCGATATAATTCCTTAAACGGAGTGACTGTTGCTCAACAAAGTTGTCTTTCGGGATTTTACTCCACACGACATTGTTAAGACTTTCTTTGCAGTTCTGAGTTTTCTCGTGAAGACACTTTCTTAGAAGATTTTGATCGCAAAGTTCCTTATAAGTCTTTTTAAAAGAATTAGTGACTGAAATTAGAAAATCAGTTGATATTTCTATCGACGTTTTTCCAACAAATACTGCTCTCTGGAAATCTCTTCTTTTTTTGCCTCATTGACCTTGTTTTTAGAATGAAAACTTTAATTTAATTGAAAATAACTATAACTCTATATAAAAGTACAAATAAAAAGTTTATAAAAAGATCTAGTTTTGAACACAAATGATAAAAAGATAGCAACTCGTTTAAATCAAAACCAACATTGCAATCAGTTAACTGTTGCCTATTTTAAAGCAAAATATCTCTATTAAAACATTTATAAAGTTAAATAAAGTTTACTAAACATAAAAATAATTCGTTAAAATATTTTAAATGAATAAAAATCTCATTTTGTCGGTGAAAATCAACCTAAAACTCACACTTCCAGTTTCGATTTGGGCTTACTACCTCAAAAAAAAACAGCTATAACTTTTTTTCTAAGTGATTAGAATTAAAAGTACGATAGTTTTAGAAATCTTATTAAACAGGCTACAAAAATAGACTATAAAATAAATTTAACTTTTTTTTATGAAAATGGTGATTTTAAACCAGTCGGATACCTTAATGTAATGTAAATAATGCTATAATATACATCGATGCATTTTAGTAAAGAGAAAATCATATTTTATATTAAAATATATTGGGACTGACAATATAGCAATTAAATAACTAATTTCTCAAAATATGTTTTAAGCTTTCATTTTTAGAAATTACATATGTTATGGATTATTTATATGATATTTGTTTATTTAATTCTTGGTTTACAGCCATGAAAACTTTCTGAGCAACAATTCAGAGACGCATACGATTAAACATGCGCTTTTGGAAAGAAAACATTCATGAATATTTTGGAAATGTAAATGACCATGCTAATCTATATATTTAGAGCCGCAGGGTATTGAAGATAAGTTTTAACGCAGTTATTTATTCTTGAGACTTATTTTCATAATTCTTGAGACTTAATTATATATTACATCTTCCTTCATCTTTTCCTACATAAGCTACGCTTAAAGATTAGAATTTACATAGAATATATCTCGATAAAATTTGGCAGAGTTCAATATTTTCCCAAATTCTATTTTTAATCAAAATATACCAAGAAAATAAGTTAACTTTTTCTATTTTTTTTTTAAATTTTAGTGCATACGCCAATTTACTTCTGATATGAAACTCAAGAACTAAAATTTAGTAACGAAATTACAAACACCTGAAAAGTTTGTCTTCTTATTATATCCATGATTTCCCTAGAGAAGATTTAAACATTTAATTTTTTCTACACTTTTCTTACATCTTAAAGGGGGAAAATGTAGAAACTGTTATGAAAAATATTTTATTTAAGTTAGGTTTTTATTAAAGTTTGGGGAAAGTTTGTTTTTATTATAAGCAATCTTAGAAAAGTCTTACAGACTACGCGTAAGGCTATTTACTGAGTGTATTGTGAACTTGAATATAAAATTCAAAGAGCAAAAAGACACACGTGATACCTTTAGAATATTTTCATTTTTATGTTAAATGTAAACATTTTCATATGCATTACTTTTATTATTTTTGATTAAATGTCTTCCACTTTTTTTAACAAAAAACTACCCAAATAAAACCAAATGATTCAGCGTGAAGAATGCATTGGTGAAAGAAATATGAAATGTTTTAAATTTACGAAGAAATATTTTCATCTTGAGACTAATATCTGAAGTTTTACTGTGTAGAATAAGCTTTAAATTCAGATATTACAAAGGCATCAATTCAATTGTATCAGTAATTGATTTAGTCAAATATTAAAATGCAGTTATTTAATGGTGAATTCTAAAAAAAATATATGCATTATGTATTAAAAAATATAAATTAAATCTATCTTACCAAAGCGGAAAGCTTAAATATGGAACTTATCCCATTTTTAATGTTTATAAGTATTTGAATACAGTTTGATTTATAAGGCAACAATTCGCCTTATAAAATATTGTAATGCGAAAAAAAATCAGTCGACTGATGTGCTTTTACTCTATTAAAAGATATAAATAAAAGGTTTTTTAATTTTTGGAAAAAGTATTGTTTACTTATTAGCTAAATTTTATTCAAAAACGTAATTTCCCACGTTAGTTAAAATTCTTTGTCATCGTACATTGCTTACTAGATAACCTAATTCCTTACAGAAAAAGTCCTCATTTTTTGACGTTCCAAATACTTCTATTTCGATTTTGAAAACCTCAAAGATTACGTATCAATTTCATCATAAAATATCTTGAAAAATATGAACAAAAATAAGGACTACTTTAATTTTCATGTTTTTATTCATATCCGCCCCTCTACGTCAAAGTAAAGTGTCAAGTGAATGCGAGGAAAGGAAGTTGGAAAAATTTACCAATACACCGCTGATAGATTTTGAATGCCCTTTCTTACTTATGTGGCATAGCGTTGTCAAGGCAAAATATTATATAATCTGTTTTTGGTTTATAAAAAATGGTTGTAACATTAAATTCCTGTTTGGAAGTTAAAACTGAAAAAATAATTAAAAACCATTGATGATTTCACTTTTTTTCAGTAACTCATACTAAAACATTCCTTTGTGGTTACACCAGAAACACATCACAAACATTTTTTACTGAATTGATTTAGTACCATGTTTTTTAAAATAAGATTTGGCTCATTTTATCCTTGAATACTGCATACACAACTATGTTTGCAAGAGGCAATTAGATCCCGAGAAAACGGACATAAATAGTAAATGAAATTTGTTAAAAATAACATAATGTTGTTCAACTTCAAGATGTTAACTGCGGATGATCTAAAGCATAAATAAAATACAATTATTAAAGAGAATTAAGTTTAAAAAAACACTAATGGGCCATTTTGTTCTATTTTAACCAATTTACATGTTATACAGTCACGTAATTCAATGTTGAAATATTTCCCCTATATTTTAAAAATTTTATTTGTTTTTGCCAAAAAGCATTTTTTTCTTTTTTAGAGAATAAATTATTCTACATACTACAAATTATTTTATATATACATAATTATCACAGGAATATGAATTAGCATGACAATATAAGCTAAAGTTACGCTGGCAAGTATCTATTTATTTATTTTTGTCTAACCACGTAAGACATTTTTGTGATAATGGAAAACAGAAGGTTTTTGGTATGTGTTGAAAGCTTGTGATGCAATTTTCTTTAAAGTTACTCTTCTTAGCAGTTACAAGTAGTACAACTAAACGCACAGCAAACTCAAAGTTGATTGTCATATAAGTCTTTGTAATGGATTCTTAAGAAATTCTTAATTGCACATACATAGGAAAAAAACATTTTTAAATGAAAACCAAAGGTACGGGAATAAAATTTATCGTTTACATTACTTAATCTTACTTTTTAACTATATATGCAAAATCACAAGCATGACTTTAAAGTAATTCCTTTTATTTACTGGATCAAATAAGAAAAATTAATTTTAAAAGAACTATTTCAAAAACGTATTTTAAAAAAATGGCTACCAATTCAATGGATGCCCATTGTTTTAGTTTTTATTTGGATCTTATTAGTTTCTAACGTTACATATTAAAAGAAAACATGAAGATTTTCATTATTAATTAATTTATTTTCTTGTTGTATGATATTTTTTTAATGCAATTCTGTCAAAAATATATAATAAAATAAATAAGAAGTTATAAAAACCTGTTAGATGAAAGGGGATTTTGAAAGATATTATAATCCGTTAAAAATTTCGAATATATAAGTTACATTGGGTAGCATAATATCACATTTTTAACATAACTATATCGTGATTTTCGAACTCTTATACAGAGCTAATTTACAAAAAATATTGAAATGGCTATATTTTCGATATATTTGGTTTCCAACAATTTTTAAAGCTATATATATAGTTTTTTACAACAATATATATATATATATACAGTCTTAGCAAGATAATAAGTTTCAGACTCCAGAGAGCTCTGGAGTTCTAAATTGGGCCGAATAAGGTAAAGTTTAAACCTCAAGTAATTCTAATGATGTTTTTGACATTTATTTTTTTAAAAAAATTGTACACAAAAATTCATTGATAGGTGGTGTTAGAAAACTAATTGTTATTATTTGCTTCTATTAAAAATTAAAATTTTTTTCTTTTGCCTTAGAGCTTATTCCTCTTGGCATTATTCGTTGAACAAAAACAAGAACTGTGAAAGAGCGTTACTTATTTCTGCACATCCTGCCTACGTTACAAAAAATGCTACCAGTAAAAGTTTGCAATTTGCTATCGGAATGAACCGAATTTAATTGAAGCCGCTGCAGATATTTGTGGTATAAAGCCAATTTCAGTGGTTACATGTCGCTAAAACTCGCAAGACTATACAAACATAGAAGGAATTGGGCATTTATCCTTACAAAATTAAGACAGCGTAGAATGCAGGACTTTATTTTGAAAGGATAAAAACCTATTGCAGCATGACAACTCAGAGGCTCATGAAACTCGTACAATTAACTTTCTTCTTGTTCGAATTGTGGTGACGTGGGTGTGATTACACCATAGAATATTCTGTTGAATGATAAAACTGCGTGTTGTCACAATAGGCAAGTCAACACCCATGGTTGTTGAATCTGAGAGTAAAACTTTGACACTATCTAGGAGTAACTCTTAAATATTGATAACGTGACTGCATGGTGGTATTTTATGGCTACTTTTTGGATTGGACAATATTGTTTTAAAGGGATAAGACCCAGGGTAACGGTACCAAAATATGCTGAGGTGTTTTGTATTCTCTCAACTTCAATAGCGTGGTAGACTTTTGGAAATCCTTTTCACTCAAAACTGTGCACCTCATACTAACCGTAGTTTAAAGCAATAGCCAAGGAATCATTTCACACACACACACACACACACACACACACACAAATACTTATGTAATCACTTTCCTATATAATCATTAAATAACCTTTAAGTTATCATCGTCACTTTCCTACAGTACAGTGTCCAGCAATTCACCAACGATCAGCGAATTCTTGTTCTTAAGTTTTCTTAAGGACAATACCTGCCATAATACGCCAGCATCTGTTCCATATCTGAATAACACCATTTCATGCCCTGTTCTTGATTTATCGGCAAGCTCACTTTGGTAGGCTGTGGCAAACATAATTTTAGTATTAGAGCCTCTTGTTGAAAATGAGAGGGGGGATAGACTTATTGAGCAGCTGTAAGGATATTTTCTTATACTATTAAGCCTTTATAAATAATTTTATATGTATTTCAAGGTCATTTATTGACGAATTTCATACTATTTTCTTAATATGCTATGTCAAGCGCATTATTTGAATTTTGTATATCTCAAATTCTATCACATTTAATTCACTCTTTGATCCAAACCACTTATTTGATATGTTAGCAACTTCAGAGGGTCATCTGAAGTATGGAACTTGTAAATGATGTCCGAAAATAGCACCCAAACTTTGCTAAACCAGATTCCTCGTTGTAAGTACATCAGAGATGCTAAGATAAATGTATTTGTACAATCCATATTTTATGAGAAAAATACTGTAAATGAAAATGAATGATGATACAAGATGAACCGTGATTGGACTCGAGAGCATTTCGGTGCTCTTGTACATAATTAGCTATATATGGCATACTCTAGCCACTGGATCATACGCGGGGGTACAGTTCTATGGACACTGTGATCTCTAGATCTCATACCGATGGAATTTTTTTTTATCTGCAGGGCATTCTCAAAGAATGGGCTCCACTAATGAAATCACATGATAAAAACAAACATGTGTTTTCCATTGAATTCAACACAAACATTAAACTAATTGTACTTGTTGTTCTACTTGTAAAACTTGGATAAAATTTCAAATTTCATATTTGGGTAAAGATGTTTAAATGTTAGGGGGAAAAAATTTCTTCTAAAAAAGGGTTTTTTAAATTAAAATAAAATCATATTTTATGTTTATACTTTTAAATAAAACGCATTTTGTATACATATGTACTTTTTAAGAGAAAGTTTCTGCAAAGAGCAAAACTTGGCAACACCGGAGCGCGTGAACTGATTAACTGGAAACACTAGATATTTTTTATCGTGTGACTATGACGTCGCATGAGTTTTTAAATTGATTGGCTAGAACCGAGTAGCTTTCACTATCATGTGACTATGACGTCACATGAATTGAGCCCATTGGTGTATCTAGATAGAGTTACAGTACAAACGGATTTAGTTGCTCGTTTGTATGTTGCTTGTACTTTGTTGAGCACCACGCTGCTGCGACGTGTGCATTCATCCATTCCACGGAGCGCTCAAGCATGCCTCGATATGCCCAATGGACACTTCGTACACCTGCTGTGGCCGCGGTAGCCGAGTGGTATAGGTATCGGATCGTGGCTTGCCTTGTCACAAGTTCGAGCCCAGTACCACTAAAGACCCGCCGTGCAGAGCAGCGGTGCACGTTAAATCTGTTGAGAGCTGAAACGTCTTCCCGTTGGTGTGGTGTGGTAGTTAGGAGAGGGTGGTTCCAGCTCAGGTGTCGTCCACGTCATTTGACCATGGTTAAAAATTACATGGTCCGTAGCCAAAAGCCCTCATGTAGCTGAACAGTGAGACGTTAATATTCAATCAATCAATCAATTGAACATCTGCTATTTTAAATAGTTGGAATATTATTATAGTTGATGTGTCTAATAGGTTGAACCCCGGCATACTTTGTTTTTCGTATTTTTCTTGTGAACTATGGATCGTATAAGTACAATTCCTCGGGCATTTTTTTTATGTATTTCGAACAAGGAATCTTCATGTACAGAGTTTGGGAGCTATTTTTTGAACACCCTACATATAATGGGACGTCTATAAGGCATTTTTATAGTTTTATTTTATATTTTCCCCGTAGTTTGTTGTAGGAGTTAAAAGTTTAAAAACCTTCACGTCCTGCATCATTTTAATGATTGAGCATTTCTAAAATTATAGCTACTATTAAAAAACTCTTTACTATGGAATGTTAAATAAAAGAGGCTGGAAACATTTATATCAATGTGTGTCAAAACTAGTAAATGTAGGATTTAAAGAGCTCAAGAAATGACCCAGATTAAGTTCTAACTTGCTTGTACTTCTTGGATATGATCAAACATAATTAGTTTAATCTGTAAGGAATGGACCATCATTGTTAGAGTCAGAAGAAATAGTCTATTAAAAGATGGGCTTGGTTCCTTTTTCCTTTAATGGTTTTCTGGAACACCATGTGGTCCGTCAAAACCTATAAACGACAATCAATTGATAAATCTCATTTGTTTTCAGAGAAAGGGATATAAAATTTCCTCTTTCTCCCATGCTTCCTTTACCACAAGGAACCCTATTGTTCTGCTAATAAACAGCTTGTTAACTTGTTGCCATTGTTCTACAGCATTCGGTAATCAATCTTTGATTTAAAAAAGGAGAAAACTGAATAGCCGAATGTCCTGGCCTAAAAAACAGTTTATGGTTAAAAAAGTCCATCACAACCACCAAACACACTGATTAATTGATTTGTATGCCATAAAACATAAATGGCAGCACATAACCTGCCAAGAATTATTGAATATACTTGTACTTCCAATTCCTTCAATGAACTTATGACATCCTATTCATAAATCACTAATGAATTGTTGATGTTTATCAAGCACGCTGATAATTTTCCTGCAATCTCGAAGAGGTCATAAGAATGAAGTGAAATTTTAGCAATGTGCAATGCAAATACTATTACCGAAAATTTTTAAAAGCAATATATCTATTTCTTCTGAAAAACTTTTACATACCTTTTGTGGAAGGAGAGTGTGCAGTGAAACTCCAGTGGCGTAGCGAACATTCTCCGTTACGCAACTAAGTGACTCTATTATATGGTTACAGCTAATTAAGTTAGAATAAAAACAGATAATATTGTCATTAAATTGCCGTCATAATTCCATTTCATAAGCTAAAATGTTTGAACCACTTGTTTTCGGGTTCACAAATTGGTGATGGTAGCTTGAATTTTTTCTGAATCTACAAAGTCAATACCTAGAGCCTCATAAAGTAGAATACAACTTTTTCTTAGATCACAAAATTTGTTTCTACCACGGGAAAATACATATACTTTTGAGAAATATATGGGATTTGTGAATTATTTATACAATAATTAATATTGAATAAAGTGTTATCATATCTGTGACAAAAAATAAACAAAAATAAAAAGTAAGAAATAGATTTTCTTAAAATTTTCCCATTTCTTTTAAAAATTGAAACAAATTATACAATTTAACAGACAAAGTTGCTTTTAAAAGTATTCTTAACAGTTTGATACAATTAAGAAAATAAGTGACCAAAAAGTTGATTCCACACATCAACAATAAGATTTAAAGTGACCAACTTTAAAGTTCAACAATTCATGCTAATGTGTGCAGGTTTATGTACTGAACTTTCTTGGTTTCCTATATATATATTTACGGCATTGCAAGAACTAGAATCTTGACGTATATAAAAAACCTTAAACTCTGCGACACAATGTTCTTTGCTTGTATTTACGAGATACAATAGCCATCGTTTATAAGTCCGTTATTATGATAATAAGGCTATCATGGATTTTGATATGTGTGAAAGTTGTTGAAGTAGAGTCCTATTTGCAGTAGGTATGAAATGCGCCTTTGTATCCGCTCTAGGTATACTTATGGAATGCCAATCGATAATTTTAATCAAAATGCTTGTTAGCAGAATGTCAAATAAAATGGAACAACCCGCGCCAAATTCGAAATAAAGATTTTGATTCAATTTTGGATATTAAATAATGTTTGATATTCATCGTCGATATGTAATGTTCAAAGTCCTGATACCAAAAGTGACATCAAGATTCGTAATTTCGGCTATTATTTAAATGAGTGCAAAAAATATCCCTGATGAGCCGTGAACCGAACGACTCTTCTAAATCATGAACGATAGAATGCGCGCAATCGACGCTATATTCATGAAACCTGTCATTTCACAATTATCATTTTTTTATTGTAATTTCTTCATGTGTGTGCTTCAAAGGAAGTGCTATACAAATTCATGTAACCATGTGAATGATTGGTATAGATTAAGATTAGAAAAACATGTAGTGTGTGTGTACAGGTCAATTATGGAGAAAACTATCTTAAAATGTAAGGAATGAAGTACAATACATTTTTGATACTACCTTTCATGTATTTCCTTTTGTAGAAAAGGAGGAGGGGGCGTCTTAATTAAATATAACCTTCGTGTTTTCAAATAAAATTCTAAAAAAAGTACTACCCACAAATACTATACAAAAACGTCACTAAATTACTTGTTTTAAAGTATAAATCATAGACACTTGAACTCCAATAAAAAAGACACCATTCAATGGAAAAAACAACTTACATTTATATACTTTTAATAGCTACTTTTTTTTCTAATAATTACACAACTAAAGTCCCAATTAAAGTTCTAAACGGGAGAACAACTAAAATAAATTATCAATGAAACTGAATGATTAAGGGTTTCACAAATAGATTAAGCCATGTTCATGGATTTATTTTCTTGATTCGTAACAGTAAACTAACTACTATCGACAACTCTTTGAACAATTCCAAATACATTATCAGATATATACAGAATATAGGATAATTTTCCCAATAAACCCATTTATTGATTCGGGAAAAGAATGCTTATCAATTAATGTTTTGATAGCTAAGTAACGAAATCTTTCAGTTGTTTCGAAAACTTATAATAATACGTCTATTACACATTTGAAAACTTTTCTGTATAGCTTTCAGTTTATTCTCTCCTTTTTTTTCCGTATTTCGGTAATTGATATTAACAAAATGGGAAATAGTACAGTTAATACTGTACTAATGAAATTCAGGTTGAAATATTCAAGAACTAGGATTTTGTGAGCAGTAAAAATATATGAATTAAGTTTAAGTTATAATAAAGTATTTAAATAAACGTACTAAACTCTAATATAATTGCTTTGTGAGTCAAGGATTTGAAAGTAGGTCGACTATTTTACTCAAAAAATTATCTAAACAATATTAGAAGTATCTAAATATAACCTTAAAGTTTTGCGATTAAGAAAATAATATATCTGTATAATAGAGAAATATTATTTTATACACACTGAATTTATATAAATTAAAATATGCTTATGAAATTGTATGAGGCGTGTTCAAATGAAAGTGATTCGAAGCGTAACATGCGAACAGTTTTCAATGTATTTTCGTGGAATAAACGCGATAATGAAGTTGTATATACCATGCATGCGAATGCGCAAGCAGATTTGTGATAACTGCATTCGTAAGGACGTGGCATTTATTTAAAAATGGCTAGAGTGGATGCAACTGCGTCCAAAACCGATGCGTTAGCTATAATAAAGTTTTTAACACAGAAAGGGTGTAAGCCGGTGGATATTCATTGCAGAATGTTGGTTGTGTACGATGACAAGTGTGTGTGGAAGCCCACGGTGACAAGATGGGCGAGAATATTTAGTGATGGTGGACATTAAACAAGAACGGATCAATCAGGATTACAAAGCTGTGACAGATATTGAAAAGCTGTGACAGCTGTGGCTGATAACGGACATTGACGCTGTAATCAAAGGAAATCGATGTCGAAACATTCATGACGTCGCAAATGAGTTCAATGTTTCCGTCGGTACTCTTTACAATATTGTCGTTAACATTTTAAAGTATCGAAACTTTTGTAGCCAATTCGTAGCCCACATACTGTCCAAACACTGCAAGAAAACACTGATTGGGCCTGAGTTTGCAGCATTTGCTTCCGCTACAGTTATGTCGGTGGCGAGTTTCTGCCGTGCATATTGGCAAGGGATAAAAGCTGGTGTCGACGCTTCCAAATGGAAGGGAAGTCCGCCAGCAAGCAATGGAGACATCCGACTCATTTAGCCCAAAAAATTCAAAACTCAACAATAAGCCGGGAGGGTGATGATGACGGCATTTTTCGGCATGGAAGGAGCCCTAGTACTGGTTCCATGATCAACTGACATCGTTCTTCGCGGCAGGAATTCGTAACCTTCCCAAGCAATGAGAGGTCTGCCTAAACGCTATGGGTGTTTTCTTTTAAAAAACTTTGTATGCATCTCACCCATTAAGTATTGTTGTTTCTATCTATGTGTTTGTCTCATTTATGTCCCTACACATCTCATGGTTACTCACCTCTAATCACTTTTGTTTGAACACCTCTTATATTATATTTCCAAATATTTTGAAATGAATTAATACCGGCTGAAATCTTTTTCTAAAGTTTTAGAGCTTCTGAAGTGTTAAATTCGGTAATTCGTACTTTGGAAGAGAGTATTAAGGAAAATTGTCAGTAGAACTGAAGATGTAATGATTATAATCATTTGAATTGATGTAAATTAAATTATCAGCAGTTTACTTTATTTTATTCAGTGCACAGAGTGAATCTGAAATATTTGCCAGACGAATTTATTAATTATTCAAATGACAACATTCAAAATAAAATATTAATGCTACCAGAAAATTAATATTTTAAAATATTTACCTTAGAAGTTTATAATTGTTAAATATTATATTTTTAAATAATGAAAAAATAATAAACACTTTAGAAAACTTACATATTTGTTTTGCAAATGTATTTATGTTATTCATATATAAAGTCTATAGAATTTGATTTACATCAATGCTTAATCAGAAACATTTTAAGATAAAACATATTAGAATTGGCAAGCAAAGTTCACAATGGTCCCCTAAAGTTAAGTTAAGGTATCCGACTACGTTCGGAACCGTGATTTTGCAAAAGCGTATAAATGGATAATATTTATGATATTTACTGTCACTTATATTAAAAAATGTAAATAAAATTGTTTTAAGAGTATTATTACAATAAAAAAATTATTTAAGTACAATATTTTGACAAAAAATAAACATAGAATGACCCATTTTCAAAATATTCTCCTTTTGTGAAAAATGCTTCTATTATAATAATATTTTGCCTGTATATAGCTCAGACCTTTGTACAGAGGCTTAACTAGAATTTTTTAAATATATAACTTAGAAGTGGGTTTTTCCATATTTTGCGACTACAGAGGGAAGAAATTTTAAGAAAAAAACGCCGATAATTATTTCAATGGGCTGTAACTCTGAAAATAATATGAATTTTTCAAAAAACATAGTTGAGCCTCTGTACAGAGGTCTTAGCTATATACAGGCAAGATATTATTATAATAGAAGCATTTTTCACAAAAGGAGATTTCGAAAAAAGGTTATTCTAAGTTAATTTTTTGCCAAAATATTGTATTTAAATAAATGTTTTTTGTCAAAATGTCCTTAAAATAATTTTATACATGTATTCTAATCTAAGTGATACTAAATATCATGAAAATTGTCCATTTATGCGCTTTTTTAAAATCCCTGTTCCGAACGTAGTCGGATACCTTAAATCAGTGCTTCTCAAAGTTTCAATATTTGCGACCCAATAATCCATCATAATTTTCATCGCCCCTCTTCCGCACAATAACAATGTATTCAATTCAATAGCACACTTTGAAACTAAAGCTAAAATACGACTTTAACCGCTTAAGTACCACCGGCGTATATTAACGTCTCGCACAGCCAAAATGTTAATTACCCCGGACGTATCTATACGTCTTTCCGAAGTACGATGATTTCTGTGCACTGCTGACCATAAAAGTTTCACGAAGACTTTTAGACTAGACCACTGTCAAGGTCCTTTTATTGCATTCCAGATTTACTTATTTCAGAGGATTTGCTTATTAATTCCTTTTCTCCCTCCCCCGTCCCCAATACATCACATACGCGCATCTACGGGGAAAATGGTGGCGTTGGGAGAGTGAATCGCTTTATTTTAATTCAGCAGTTAAGAGAATAATTATAAACAATACAAATTATCAAGGTACGCGTTAATTTTTGTATATAATTTTATATATGACAAGCCCATGTAGTCATTGGTAATTATTAAACTTGATCTTCACTTAGTGTTGTTAAATTAATTATAAAACGCGTTGTGCAGTACTGATACATTTATAAGTGCATTATGTCAGTGTAAATGTGTATCATATTTTTTATTATGCCAGAATTTATTCGTTTGTTTACTTTCAGTACATTAATAATTTGTTTTAAATAATCTTTTGTTTTCGACTATCAAATGTACTCGCCTCCCCCTTGCAGAGTTTAAACTCCCCTAAGGGGATGCGCCCCACGGTTTCAGAAACGCTGGATTAAATGCATAAGGACTTGAAATAACTCAAAAAATAAAGCATAAAATACCACGATATTCGTTGCACAAGACTGTTCTTCCAAATTTTCCTTTCTTCATCATGAATAAAATATAACATTCGTACTCCGCTAATTAAATTAATGAAATTCTTACGTGATAACTGAGTAATTATGCTAATGCGAGAGCACACTCAGGTATCGTATACGAGACGGCACGTAAACGGAAATTTTATCTCTATGCCAGAGATCTGTATTAGAATTAAGATAATTTTTAATGTAGGAAAAAATAAATTGAAAAGACCTAACAGATGAAAACAACAGGTTTATTAGAAGTATAACTGCCCTCCCATTCATATGACATGCATTGTGCATTTTTTTATCTTAAAATCCTCAAAAGGATCTATTAAAAATGTATTCTTATTTATATATATATATATATATATATATATATATATATCGGACATACATCATAAGCGTATACCATAACAGATATCATTACATTTGTGCAAACTGTACTTATACCAATTTTAGACTGTGTTTCAAGAATATAGCTATTTTAAAAGGAATTAAATTAAAATGTTGATAAATGTAAACGAAATTTGAAACATGTATATATAAAATTTGTCTTTAATTTACTACAATTATCCTTATCTTCAATGGTTTATGTGCTTACAATATGTCGCTTTTAAGTCATTTTCATCATCCCTGCATTTTAAACTGCAAATTCTAAATAGAAAAATTTTGAATCTACAAACATTTTACAATATAAAATGATTTAATAACTTACTCTGCTTTAAATTAACATATTTATTTGTTTGTTTTATTAAGCATAATTAATACTTAAAACTTTTTATATTGATATACCGGAGCATTAATTTATTTCAAATGCATAATTGCAAAGTATAGTAGAAATATAGATAATTAATTGTTTTAAGAAACTTTTATTGAGAATATGTATATGAAATCATAACATATAAAATCAACTGACATATATTTCTCATTAAAAATTCTTTAATCTAACATCACATATATCTACGTTTTTTTTTCGAATGCTTTAATAAATAATATAAAAACCATATCAAGCATTTATGAATATTTTAATATTACGTAAGTGATTTCACCATTATAAATAGTTGATTTATATAAACACATACGAATATTGGAGCCTTAAACCTTTTTAAATATTTATGAAATATTTAAAATTTTAAGATACCACATACGCTTTTAAATCAATGAAATATTTAAATATTAATTTTTCAATCAACTCAATGTTTCTTCAATTGAATTAAATTTAAACGAAAAGCTATTCGGAATGTTCTCATTGGTCTTCATTCCTTGAGTAACTCAGGTCTCTTATAACTTATCGAGTAAAAGCTATCCAATTTGGATCTCCCCGATTTTATAATATGAACTTTTGATTTTACTGCTCTTGTTATTTAAACTTATCAATGTTAAATGTGTTTCGAATTTAATGACTAACTAGTGGATAGAAATACATTAAAGGTATAGATACTTCTAAACTAAAATGGATTTTATTTAAACGTCTGTTATTTTTAAAAATCATGTGTCGCAAAATAAGATGTAAGCAAAATAGATGCTATGTTTAATGCAAAATAAGCAAAATAGTTACTTATTCGGCAAAATTACAACTAGATATGAATTTGATCTAAAAATACATCAATATGATTACTTCTTCCAACATTAGCAAATATTCTGAATAAATTTTGTACAAATATTCATTTTTTTAAAAAAATATATATATATCTATTATTTGTTTTTTAAAATTACCTTAAGGCCTGGTGTATAGAGCTCTTTTTTAACACAAAAAATAAGGTCAAAATTTTTTGGTGCATGTTATACGCCAGGTATAAAAATGATAATCTTAAAAGTAAAAGATATGAGCTTAAAAAATTAAGGCATCTATGTAAAACGGAATACTGCTTATTTTTAAAAAAATGACAAACCTAAGGGCTGTACTTAAGGAAATATCATAATTTTTCAGAAACTTGGTATAATACCTCGAAGAAATGACTTAAAAACATAAGAGTACTGTACACAAATATTTCAAGTTTTTCTTTAAAAAATGCGTCGTACACCGGTGCCCGTTATGCATTGTATTTTACTATAATACGTTCTTTATTAAAAATACTCTAAAAATTATTACAAACATACGAATGAAAGGAAATGTCAAGATTATTTTTAAAGCAATCAATGATAACGACTTCCCTTAAGGTATCCGACTACGTTCGGAACCGTGATTTTGCAAAAGTGTATAAATGGATAATATTTATGATATTTAGTGTCACTTAGATTAGAAAATGTATATAAAATTGTTTTAAGAATAGTATTACAATAAAAAATTATTAAAGTGCAATACTTTGATAAAAAATGAACATAGAAGGACGACTTTTCAAAATATTCTCCTTTTGTGAAAAATGCTTCTATTATATATAATAATATTTTGCCTGTATAAAGCACAAACCTCTGTATAGAGGCCCAATTAAAATTTTTGAAATATATAGCTTAGAAGTGGGTTTATCCATATTTTACGACAACAGAGGGAAGAAATTTTAAGAAAAAAACATTGATAATTATTTCAATGGGTTTTAACTCTGAAAATAATGTGAATTTTTCAACAATCATAGTTGAGCCTCTGTACAGAGGTCTGAGCTATATACAAACAAGATATTATTATAATAGAAGTATTTTTCACACAAGGAGAACATTTTGGAAAAAAAAGGTTTTTCTCTGTTAATTTTTAGCCGAAATATTGTATTTAAATAAATTTTTTTGTCAAAATGTCCTTAAAACAGTTTTATACACTAAATATCATGAAAATTATCCATTTATGCGCTTTTTTAAAATCCCGGTTTGGAACTTAGTCGGATACCTTTAGAGCTTGAAGAAAAAACATTGATTATATTTGGAGTATTGGTATATATACTTAAAATCTAAATGATATCGACGGAGTTTTAGTTAAAGTTATTTACTCGCGCAAATTTATAGATTTATTACTAATAATTATTTTTTAAAACCTTACAACATCCCTGGTGAAATCAATTTTTGTTAAATTCCAATTGTAGTTTTTAGTGTTATTACTTTTAAAAACTTTTCAATTTTTTGCAAAAACATATTTTTAGTGGAAAATGCTTTTTTTAAATTCCATTTACTTTTACTAAGTTTCAATGTTGTCTATTATTTTACTAGTACTTTAAACATTAAAATAAATACGGTTCTACAAAAGTGTAGTATATGAACAACTTTTAAGTCATTTATTCATTTTTCTGCTTTAGTCGTAAGAATCTCACATTTTACTGCGATACCATTTGTAGAAGAAATCTAATTGAGGTTACATAATCATACATTAACCGTATCAAATAACTTTATTTTTTATATTTAATTTTTTAACCTTAGATATTAATATTTAAGTTGATTCTGCACTGATTCTACCTAAGGGAACATCAAAATAAATCACTTTTAAACACTCAGAGAATGGTAAAAAGAAATATAAACAAGTAACTATATATATAAAGAATTAAAGGCAATTTCTTACCTCATTTTGAAACATGTTTTAAAATTGAGAATTAAAGAATGTTCCGTATTTTCAAAAATACGCTCATGTAATAATGATAAATTTTCGTAAATAAAACAATAGAAAAGTTTGTAACCACTGCCAAATAAATTTTCTGATTAGTAGATAATGAAATAATGTAGCAGTTATATAAAAGCTATAAACAACAAATACATTTATATTCTTACACCAATATAGTTATGTATAAGAAAAACAAAATTCATTTAATAAAAGCGCGTTATTTGTATACTCCTCTCCAGTATCTCTAAAAAAGATTTGAACTATTAAATAAGTTGATTGATTAATTTATTAACAATTAAGAATTCAAATTTCAGTTATGATAATCACCTTAACAAACAGTTTATTTCCACCATTCTATAATCTAAAATGCACCTATTTTAGACAAAAATGTGATTTGTTAGTCTTAACACACTTTTTCATCTTTTATATCTCAGAAACTCGTCTGTATTTTATTCAGGAAGCAAACTATTGACTCTTAAAGAAATATGAAAGTGACAAAGAAGCATGGCTAATAAATTATAGTTTAAAAAAAACTAAAAGCACGCTTTTATGTTTAAACGAACTAAAAAGTAAGAAAATAATTCTTAATACAAGAAGAAAATGGTTAACGAGAAAATTAATGTCATTGTGGTAAGAGCGTGGGGTGCTCTATATTAAGTGTTATAATGTCTTACTAGTTCTATATATATATATATATATTCCAAAGTGCTGAGTTAGTGTAAAAATATAGTACAAAGCAAACCACGCTTTTACCACAACCACATTAATTTTCTCGTTAATCATTTTATTCTTATATTAAGAATTTTTTTTTTTTACTTTTTAGTTTAATTTACTATAAAAGCGCATTTTTTTCTTAAGATTTTTAAACAATCATTTATTCATTGTTGAATTTATCCTTGAGTCTGATATTTGCAGCTGGAATTACGTGGCTGCTGAAATTAGTCTTGCTCTTCTATGGATATCAATTAACGGGTCTGAAGAAATTTTATTCTTTCCATTTACGGGGCTTCGGATGAGTTCCATACCGTTATATTTCAAATATTACGTCTCTATAGATACAGGTCTAACCAATAAAAATTATGCTAAGAAGAAATATTAAATGTCAATCATGTTATCACCTTTTAAACGTATTGCTATAATTTTAATTCGTATCATCACTTCTAAACTTATTGCTTTATCAAAATAAAAACAAAAATATTTAACAAGTAGAACATAAATTTATCACCTCTTAAACGTATTGCTATAATTATAGTTTGTATCATCACTTCTAATCGTATATATATATTGCTTTGCAAAAATAAAAATAAATATTTTGCAGTTAGAGCACCCTACCCTTTCTCACATAAAGAACACGTTTTATTTGTTTTATTTGTATTAACCACAAGCCTATTCGCGGTTTTAGGATTGCATCATAATCTTTTAGTCGCCAAATCTTTAATTAGTCACCAAATCTGAAAATGGTTTATGCAAAGGTCGCCAAATCTGGAATTTCATACGGAATTCGTCGGCAAATGTATAAATCGTATTCCTAATTATCCTGATCGGAAAAACGGAACAAAATTATGAAATGATTGTATTACCATAGGTCCTTGACAAGTGTGCAAACTTTTGAATTAATCTGACCTTTTAAAGAAGGTAAAAATCGAGTTCAAAATTCTGTTACATACTAGTGAAACTTATAAAAGAGTGCTAATAAAAAGTAAAGGATTTTAAATATTACAATCACGACACTTGTAAAATCGATCAAAACTAAAGAATGAAGCTAGTGGAGATTAACAAAAATAAAACTTCAATGTGCATAAATTATAGGATACTTGTAAGTATCCAAACTAATCCAACACTCAATAAATTTGTTTTGTGACCCTATTTCAGAAATCAAAAAGATTTATGACTTCAAAAAAAAGTCCTGTTTAAAGAAAGCTAGTTCCCCAAAGAGCAAACAAAAGTTCCAAAAAGCATTCATCAAATTTATTGCTTTTTAAGAGCTAACTAACTGTTACGATCAATTCTTCCGACCCAACCTAAGGAAATTATGTGAGCATTTATCCTTTTGAGATATTTATTGATTCATAGAAGGACATGAGTATTTGTTTATTTATTAAATGTTGTATTTTATTCTTTGAAAATTATTGATAAATTCGAAAGTAGTATAAAAAACTCTCTCTCTCTCTCTCTTTATATATATATGTATGTATGTATGTATGTATGTATGTATGTATGTATGTATGTATATGTGTGTGTGTGTGTGTGTGTGTGTGAGAGATGAAAGAGAAGAATTTAATTTCGATATTATAAAAGTTCTTCATTGGGAGAGTAATGTACATGTTTCTATGTTCAGAAATACTGTTATTAATTATATACAACGCAATCAATTTGTAGTTTCTAAAAGATCAGAAAAAATAAATAGCTATAAACATTTTAATACATATTGCTTAATTCAGAAACACCCAGTTAATTTTACTGATAGTTATTTGAATAAAGAAATTTTAAATAGTAAGGATTAAAATTACTTAGAATAATAACAGTTTATTACAATAAATTTATCATTTTCCCTAGTTATAGTTGCCTCCATATTCTAATATTAAATAAAATTACTTATTAATATTTAATTCATATAAAACTAATGTTACTTAAGGTATGGTAGTTTGCAAATTCTCTTTTTAATTTTTATTTCTATTCTTTTCTATTCTCTATTACGCCACTAGATGTTAATAAACATTTACTGATAGTTTATCTCGTCATTCCCTTACCTATATACTTGTTCTAAAAGCTTAATTTTGAACTTTATTAACTACTGTGAGAAAATTCTTATGATGGATGGTATGGCGTGACAGCAAATAAAGAGCGATAAATGTCACATGCGCTTACAATGTTATTTTCTCTAAATGCAAAGCCCACATGCATGTATTTGCTTCCGTAAAGTTCTGCATCCTTATTTGAAACAATTAGTTTCAACAAACGTTCAGTTCTTATCTTAAAATTCGATTAAATACCCAAATTTTCTATTGAATTTTAAATTCTATGTATGAAGGTATTGCCATGAAGGGAAAAAATAAAAGTATATCTTCAGTTATTGCCATAGCAATTTTTTTTGTCACTCTACAATTTGTCACCTTTCTACTGTCTTTGTTACTGCTCCACTGCTTGTCTAGCATTTCAAAAAATCTTACCTTTCTTGTTATTTAAAGAGTATGTACTGTACTTTAGACTGATTTCTTCATGCATAAACTTTTTTAACAACTGCACTGGTATCAAAACAAACTACCGTTTAAAAGGCAAAAGATAGGAATATTGGAAAAGCTTGTCTCGAAATGATGTCGCATTATTTGATTACAAAATATAAGATATCTTATTTCCACATATTTTATAGAAATTTTGTCTAGGCACAAATCTTATAATTGATATTAAAAACATGGCTGTAATATTTTAATGTTAACTACATTCGAAAAAGATTTGAATGTAGGAAATTCATCGCACATTAGCTCGTGAAAAAAGTTTATTTCAATTTAAATTTGATTGGAGTTTTTGTAATTTATTCTTGGTGATGCTATCATTTCTGCCACGGGTGTCCAACACTCGGCCCGCGGGCTGCATGTGCCCTGACAGTATGTAAGATGACTGTTTTTTCAAAAAAAATTAAATATTAGCTTTTAAAGTTTTTTCATTTTGAAATTTATTAGAGGGGAAATGTATAGATATATTAAATCTACAATGTATTTGCCTGTTACCTGTTCTTGTTATAAAATAAATTCTTTTTCAAAATAGAAATATCCTTTAGATTAAAGTAGATTTATATTTTATTAAACAGTTACATTTTATTTTACTATAATAAATTACTTTTTTAACAAATTCCGAATTGCATTATGCATATCCTTTACAATGGATGGTACATGATTCTTTGTGTGTGCGACTTTCATTTCTCCTTCTCCTTTTCTGTTTGGAGTGCCCAAAAAGCAAGAGGCGGTCAGAGATGTTCTATAAAGCTTAAAAAAATATTCAGGTCGGTTAAGGTATAGGACAATGTATATACTTAAATCGTTTGCGAATGACAGCACAAACAAATTTCAACAATGAGTAACGAAAGATCAATTCAAAAGGAACACCGTAATTTTCAAGAAAATGGCAACTGTAATATTTTAAACATTATTTGATCATTGTATTATTGTTTTATATAAACATTATTATATTATCTATGTCTGTATACATGAAAAATAATGAAAACGATAATAATAATTCATTCTGTTTTAAATTTTCACTCCAATAAATGTTTCTTTTTGTTTCCAAATCTGATATAAAGGTACATATTTTTATGTAGCCGCCCGCGAGACTATAATGTTTTTCCAAAGTGGCCCGCAAGGTCATTTGGTTCGGACACCCCTGATCTATGTCAAAAGATAATTGTTGTATTCGAGGTTTTATCGTCCAACACCTTCACAAAAGAAAAATATTGTTGTAAAGATAGGAGTTCGTGTAATTTATGCAATCGGTTCCAAAAACAAAAGTTAATCAAGAGCGGCGGAATTTCTTGACGGAAACAGTTCTTAAAATACAGGATAAAAAACAGTTAAAGTTGTACAGAAAGTTTCAAAAGGTTTCCATGCCTTCTATAACACTCAGATACGACTATTACAGTCTAAGAATACAGGCATGTGTAACAAAAAAGACTATCTGCAAGCAACCACTCGGTCGTAGGGCAGACACTCTGAAATGAGCCCTTCAATAGCTGAAATAATACTAACTCAGTTTCAGAAAGAGACCACTATTTATGGCCTCCCCTACTATCTTCCACTGCTTTCTGGAACAATCCATTTATGTGATAGGTCAGGGCGTTAAGAGACTTCATATATTTCGAGAAGCGTCCATATTGTTACCAAATCGCCAATAATGTTTTCTAAATCATCAAATGTCCCCAGAACTGATGTCAACGTGGCTGTATCCCCAAAATTTCGCCAAGTTCTAACTGATACTCTATTAAAATGTAAAGGATGGCGTTGTTTGCAAATATTACGGTTTTTATCATTAATAAATGCGACAAAAAGTAATTAAACATGCAAACTTAAATTATTTACTCTATTTTAAGATAAGATTAAGCAGTAATTTCAAAAATGTTTGGAACAATGTATTACATAATCCAAAATAATTTAATAGGCAATATCTCTTGAAAAGTTAATTCTCTATACATATACACACGTTTTTCCAGGCTTAAATGTAAACAATTTCGGTATATACAGCTTTTCGACTACTTTTTTCCCAGAGCTGCATTATTAATTTTTTCTATCATTCATATTTATCATCTATAACAGAAAAAATTCTGACATAAAAACATTTCACCCGATCACCCGCTACTATCAAAAATGTATCCTTTACGGATCTAAATCTGTTACGATTCTCTCATCAACTCACTAACCACCACGTATCGTGAAATGAATTACGATTTATGTAGAGAAAGTATAAAAAAATGAATATTATTTCTAAATGAGACAGGAAGATATTAATGTCCATGTAGGTGTATTTTACTGCAAAGGTAATTTAGAAACGACAGATAATTGAGCCAAATCACAGGATGTGAGATTCTAACAAGAGAGCAAAAGTAATGTTCTCTTACATGTAAAGCTATAGAACGAGGTGCTTTGATGGTAAGTTTCTTTTTATCACTTCACTAACCCTCAGATTGATGAGGGCTACACACTTTTACATTTTTTTTTTCTCTAGAGTGACTTAATTTTGATATCTGTTGAATATTTAATTTCTTCATTTTATTTGGAAAAAAGAAACACTCACCGTTTTGTTTCATGTTCCTTTTCGATTTTGTAAAGCTCAAAATAACAGCAAGACTTTGTTTTTTTTTAATTTTTTGTTATTATGTTAAATGGATTTTTTTATTTAAGAAGTGAAAAAAATAATTTTAATTTCAAGAATTCCATAGGTATAAATATTTTACTTTTTGATGATTGCGTCTGTAATATTCTATAGTAAATTTATATCTTAACGAAAAACGAACTGTCTAACATATTAAAGTCAGTGCTTAGGTAATTTATTGAAGAATGCATTTCACATATTAAACATAAGACTCTTGTGTTTTATTATTTAAAGATAACAGACTTGAGTAAGGATAAGACTTTTTTGAGTAGATTGTGGTGAATGTTTCCGAAAGCTATTAATGATTTTTCAAAATATTTAAATATAAAAAAAAGAAAAAATAAAGATATGAATAAAATACCACTTTAATTTCCGGAATCAAAAACAAAAATGATGGCTATTACTTTTAATCTTAGTAAATATATTCGGTAATTGCATATTATTGGAACAATTGCCAACGTTCAACATAACTTGCCAAGTTGGCAACCCCAATTTCGCAGTGTCTGCTGTACCCCAAGAACACATCCAAAGTCTCTTTGAATCAATGCCGAGGCGTGTGGCAGCGGTGATTTCCAACAATGGCGGCTACTCTGGCTACTGATTCTGGCAGGAAGTACACTTCACAGAAGTCTATAAATTTAATTATTTGATACTTGGTCAAAACATGTTATCTACAAAATAAATTTTGTTGTGCTATCTCTTGTCTTTCTTGGTGTTGCATTTACGGTGGCCAGCAGTGTACATTTTTATGTAGGCCTTTGCTTATCATTAATGATATTATTTTTATATCCGGTGTACAACACGCACCCATAAAATCTGATTTAATTTAAGGTGTTAAAAAAGCTCTTTATAAGCCTGAATGTGTGGTAAATAATAAACAATTATATCAGAGTATACCATAAATAACTGACGTTTAACACACTAGTCAATCTTTTAAAAAGCGTGGTGACTACAACTTTACAAACAAAACTTACAAACAACTACAACTACAACAAAAACTGCATAAGGCATTTTCAATTATAATCTTTATATATATATAATTCAAATTTAGACAAAAAAAAAATAAATAAATAATAAGGAGGGACATTCATAAATTGACAGTAATAACAGCAGGGTAAAAAAGTCAATTTACAAATATGACTCCTCAAAAAAGAGCAAATGCATAAGCTTTCCTTTGTCTATCACCATAATTAACCCATTGTTAAAAAATGCGACTAATTACCGGAGCGATTTGCGTGTCAGAGTGATCAACAACTTCTAAAGACCATTAAGCTCGACCTTCTGATCAATCTTCCTTCCTTCCGACTGGAGACTTAACTAACTATTATCGAACACACACTTGTCCATCCGAAATAGATTAGCGGAGTCTTTCAAAGTGGACGAATGCCTTTTCCGATAAAAACCACTTATTGATTTATGAAAAATGAATGATTATATCTATTATTTTCATACTGAAATCTGATAAATACAAATTTTGGTATTTCAAAAAAAACATTAGTAGGTTGGCATATTTATTTTTTTAAACATTTTTTTAAGTATGTGATCAATATTCAATACAAAAAAAATATTTTGCATAGGTGAAATATTTAATATTTTTAAATGTATAGAAAAAATTACTATTTTAAATTGCAACATACTTAATATAACGAATAACAATACAAATGTGAATGTATAGGTATGCCTTTGAATATTTTAAGTACCATAAAATGCGGCATATAGCGCGCACCGGTGTATAACGTGCACCCATACTTTCAAGCTGTATTTTTTTTTAACTTTTAGGTATATTCGCCGTATAACGCGCGTATCCCGTTTTTTACAAAGGAACCAGAAGTATGCGTGTACAATGTTCGTATATTTTTAAGTCGTTTATTCGAGTTATTATCCCAGGATTTTGAATAAATAGTACCCTATTAGAATCAAAACCCTTTAACTTCGTTAGGTATGTTATATTTCTTTCAAATATATAGTATTCCGATCTAAGTAGAAGTTTTTTTTTTTTTTTTTTTATTTTTTATTGTTTGAATTTGGTTTTTTTTTTTTTTTTTTGATGCTATCTTTTTTATACCCGGCGTATAACGCGCACCCGTAAATTTCAGTCTCATTTTTTGTGTTAAAAGTGCGTGTTATACGCCGGATTTTACGGCACCTGTATTCTGATAAACTGCAGGGTTAAAAGCTGAGCTAATTTAATGAACCTTAATTTAGAAATAACGTTGTTATTGAAATAAAATATTTATAATTAAATAATTAATTAAGGTTAATAAAATATAAAAACTTGCACACTCTTAATTTATATCTATTTTGAAATGATTATCAACTTCATATAAAAAGAAAAAACTGCGTAAATTTTACATTAAGAAGCAAAGTATTTTTCACATTACTGCATAAACATCTAACGCGCCCGAGTTAAACTTTTAAATCAATAATTTACGTAGTTTCTCTTAATTGTTTTTTATTAAAACCATTTTATAGCTTTGTAATTAAATTTCTTTTTTTTTCTTTCTTACGATATTAATAATATTTGATGTTATAATTTGTTATTAAAACTATAAATAAAAATATTAAACGTGGTATTTTTTAAAAATAAAATGCATTAAATTACAATTACGTTTCTAAAAGTACATTTACACTATTTTTAGTAAAAAAACAAAATACCACACACTTGACTAAAAATAATTGAATATATTCGTTATACTTTATTAAAATAAATAATGTTATTGAACTGAAAATTAACATGTTTTAATTGAAACTGAAAGAGTCATTATTAGAACTTTTTTTTAAAAAAACCTTTAAATGTCAAATATTGTAGAACTTCTTACAGGAAAACCATTAATTCTAAAATGTTTCGTTTCTTCTGAAGATAAAGAACTTCTCACACAAATTGATAAAAGAATCTTTTACATTAAAAAACAAATGCAAATATATCTCATACGATAGCAATTATTAAGAGATAACTTTCCTTCACTACATTGATCCACACAACATAACCTGTTTTATACGAGCTTTCTCTCTCTCTGCTTTCAGCCAGACACGTTACATTAAAATTAATTTATTCCCAAACGTTGAAAATCCGTGACAAATTTAACTAGTAGAATTTCATGACCATTTCGATAGTATTTGAATAGTTAATTCTCCATTCGCTAATTTGAGTCTGAGAGTAGTCTGATTTTACAGAGATAAATATATACACTTTGTGAAAATTGTATAAATATACCTGTAGGATACCTAATGCAAATGTAAGAGCACAGTTATTTTATTCTAAAGGTCAAAACTTGAATTCATTGAAAGATGATTGCTTATTCGAATTGGTATTTCACTCAACGATCAAAAAATATATATTGAACGATATTAAACCTTATTTTTTTTATATTGCGTTACCACAAATGATATCATACACTTCAAAGAAAGTAATTTTTTTCTACTGTTGTATTGCGAAGAAAAACTCAATTGAAATATTAAATAGTTTATGTAAAATTGCGGATATATACAATATATATATACATAATTTTTTTCTTTATGAATAAACCTTCTCTTGTGAAGTTTCTAATAATTCAAACTAAATTTTTTTCTGGTGGGACTAATCCCTTCTGGTGAAACTAGACCAGATCCATGAGCCCATAAATCTGTACAGAGTCTAAGATTAGTAGGGAGAAGCAACAGCCTACTCACAGGAAAACCCTAAACATTGCTGAATATGCTGAGGAGTAAAATGACCGATGTTTCATTTGGTGCAAATCGGGAACCTTCTTTTGCCACCTTCAAAACTCATGCAACTCAGGTGACCAGTCCAAAATCGCGAGAATGCCGTCTGATAAGTTCTGGAATCCTTTAAAATAAATTAAATTTTTCTAAAAACAAGTAGATTTAAATTTGTTAAATGATGTAGATTAATGATTGTAACTTACAAGTTATTAGACACTAAATACATGAGTTAGTATTCGGTCAAATTAAACTTTTTGATACAGAAATAAAGATTAAAATTTTTCTCTATCTTCATTCTTATTCAGGGGAAATAACACTTTCAACACTTTTTATTTTGTAAATCAAAATTAATTTCTGCTTCTTAGCTTTTTTTAAAAAAATTGTAATTCATTCCTTGTTTTTTATTATTAAATTTCCAGTTAAAATCAGGAAATATTTTTTTAAGTGATGTAACTCAGCTTTAATGGATTCGAAATTTTGTAAATGATCGATAGTTTTTCTCACTTATTTTACTAAAGAAAAATATCTACGTATTAAAATATGTGATAGCAAAATATATGGAAATAGTAAATAAGCAATAATAAATTCGCATAACATAAGCTAAAGCATATTTCTACTTTAGAAATTGCCTTTTGTAGGATATTTCAATTTGTTTAAACAAAGAATTCCCCATGTTTTGGTATAAAATTTATCCAACTGGATTTCATTCAAAATGATGTAGATTTTATGATGAATTCTTTGCATTTCTAAGGAGCATACAATTATTTAAAACTTTTTTTTTTCATTTCTACATTTGTAATCAAATCACCTGATCATTGGAATAACACAATTAAAGTTTCAGCCTCATTTTGCTTTAAATTTTTGATTTTGCACATCGGAAAGATGTATAAAAGTAAACTAGCAATCTCTAGCAAAATATGAAAGTGAGAATGATAGAAAATATTATGCATAATGCCAAATAATTACAATTCTTAATAATATGCTAGAGCTCAAGTATGACTTAACACATTCTACCAAACACACACGTCATCGCATATAATAGAGATATTCTTCATTTAATGCAGGTTGAACTTCTTAGATCTTTCACAATTTTGTGGTTGCTCATAAATTTTTATGGGTGACAGATCTGGGGATATTGTTGGCTAAGCTATAATGCTTATGACTGTGAGACGAGGTCATCATATGTCAACAGTATGAGTAGGAGTATTATTTAAGTGAAATAAAGGGCTGGGAAACTGTTTTCACAAAAGGAAAGACCATCGCGTATGTAAGATCTCACTAACGTACCTTTCGTAAATTCAAGTAGCCGTAATGGAGAGCAACGGTTATCGGACATCATGCAAAATCACACTCTGTACCACAAAACCTAGTTGTCTGGATGTGTGACGAGTGACAATACATCATCTATCAGGATCTTGACCATGTTGTCTCCACACACGAGTGTAATTAGTATCCTCACGAAGACAAAGGTAAGGCTCATCATAAAGGTATCTCGTTGTCATTCTGTATAGGTCCATGTTGCTTGTTCATTGTATCATAGCAATCTCTGGCGATACTATTGTGGTTTCATGGGCAATTTTCGTGATGGTCTCTTCATACAAGCAATACAGAAGCATGCAGAGATCTGCTAATGGTACTGGTACTTTGAAAATTATTCAAAGAGACATCCCTGTTTGCACGATATCTATAATTTTGGCAGTTGATGAATTGCGTGCTTACTGGTCTGTTTTTCGATCATTCCTACTTGTAGTGCAAGTAATTCTGTCTGAGAATATTATATCCAATATTTTATACCTAATTTTACCAACTGTAGGGGACTGTAATACTTGAGCAACCGATATCTATGCAATCTGACAGAATGTTCATCCTCCTTCATCCAAATCGATGCTGTGACGCTTTCCATAGGCCTCGAACTATTTAAGTGTCTATCACTTCTTTCACAAACGCATTCTAAACTTCACAGTGGTAAATTGAACCCAAACACATTAATTAGAAAGACAATTACACTATTTTTGGGATTTTTTTGGAAAGTCTTTAATGACACGCTAAGTCCCATTTTCGCTGACATCATTGGTGCTGATGCGTCTGACATTTTAATTGTCTGAGACGAGACAATAATTTAATTTGCATTTAAGTACCTTGCTTTCTTCTGGGTGTAATTAATTTTATTGACAGTGACTGTGTATATTTATAAATAAACTTTTCTCTTTTTGTTTATTTTTTAATATTATTCGAAGTATTCTAATTCATATATTTAGATTAAGATACAATTTAATATATGTCACTTATTTTTAGTTTGCATGATCATATAAAATAAAGCGGAAAAAAACAAATGTAATAAATAATAATACGAAAGTGAAGGCGATAAAATAAACACTTTTAAATCTCTTTCAAATATATCACAAAATATCTCAAACATAGCAAACAATATTTCATATACGTCACATATTTTCTTAAATGCATGCAAAAATTTTTTATTCGTTACTCTGTTTTATTTTCGAAACAACGCTTCTGTCAAAGATATAGAGTGCATTTTACCAAACAGAAAACATTTCGAAACAAATGAAAATGACAATGCATTTTGAATGAAGTAACTTCTCTTTCCGGATACTGTAAAAGAAAAGTAAGCCTTTAGAATTGTAATGTTTTCTTACAATACAATATATAAAGCGGAATATTTTAAGAATATTCTTCCAAGAAGTCTTATATTTTAAGCAAATATGTATTATTTCTGTACATTTTATTTCCATCAAAGTTTGAATTTATTCTGTTGATATTTTTAAGATACGTTTCCGACTTGAACGAAAATGTTTTAACTTTTGTTTTAACAAATGAAACAATTTTTCCATGATATATAGTTTTTCAAGGATTACTTTTATGATAAAAATTACTATACTATATATTTAAATTTATGTTTGATAATATTTAAATTTAAAATTATTTAATGTTATGATTATTTAAAATATAGAGAAAAATCAAGAGAAGCATTAGAAAAATTTGCATACTCTTATTTTAATTTCAATAATTTATAAATTAAGTTCAGTCGAAATTCAAATTATTTCATATTTAAAGGAAATTACTCAAATACTCATATGCAATGAGAAAAATGTTCATTCCACTGTTAAATAGAGTTTATTTATTTCATATTTGAAACTGACCGATATTCATCCTTGCAGAAATACAAACTTAAAAAGTAGGGAAAATAAATTCATAGATAAACGTGATTAATTATTGAGAGAAATGTATAAATATTAAAAATATGCTTTCAAACTTATAAAGATATTTTGCACTTTTTAAATTATATTACTTATCAAGTGGCTTCATCAAAGCATCCCTGTGTTTAGAAATACACTTTCGAAACACGAAAATTAATCTTAATGAAAAAATCAATGTAGGAGTTTTTTAAATCTTTTGCACATAATTCCTAATATTAGCTCACTCTCTTTACATATTTATTTATATATATATTTATCTCATTCAAATTTTCAATCGTTAATAAAATACATTTTAAAGCGCTCAATTAAATTGAAATTTTATATGCACGTTTATTTTGGATGGCAATACGGTAATTTAATTATAATTAATAAAAATTAATTGATCAAAACTAATTATTCAAAGAATTACAAATACAGCCCCGTTGGCATCATTTTTTCCTACTTAGCAACCATTTTGGCGGACTTGTGTCAAAAATTTGAAAGGTTTTTTTTCTCACTTTCTAAAGCCCTCATTTGAGCTGAAATTTTATATACATAATTGTTTTGGCTGACAATACGATACTTTAATGATAATTAATAGAAATTATTTGTCCTTAATATTGTGATTCTCTCATATGTATATGCATATTTATTTTAATTGTAATTATTCGATAAAAAGTAACTATATATACACTGCTGGCCATCGTAAATGCAACACCAAGAAAGACAAGAGATAGCATAACAAATTTTATTTTGTAGATAACATGTTGACCAAGTATCAAATGATTAAATTTATAGACTTATGTAAAGTGTGGTTCCTGCCAGAATCATTAGCCAGAGTAGCCGCCATTGTTAGAGATCACCACTGCCACACGCCTCGGTATTGATTCAAAGAGACTTTGGATGTGTTCTATGAGTACAGCAGACCAAGCAGCTTCCACATAATGCCAAAGATGATCTGGTGTGGCAGTTGGGGGGTGTAATATGCGTCAATCGTTGAGCAACCATGGACCACATGTTTTCTATCGGCGAAAGATCCGGATAGCGAGTCGGCCAGGGAAGCAATTCAATCTGGTGATTGACGAATAACCTTTGGACAATGCGTGCCACGTGTGGTCGCGCATTATCCTGTTGAAATATGGTTGTGGCCAAGCCCTGAACGTAAGGAAGGACAACTGGCCTCAACACCACGGGGATGTAGCGCTGGCTGTTCAAAGTACCGGCAATGCTTACTAGAGGAGTGCGAGAGTTATACCCGATTCCGCCCCATACCATAATACCCGGTGCAAGACCAGTGTGGCGGTGCATAACGCAGCTCTTCAGCAACCTCTCTCCACGGTGTCTCCAGACTCAAATCCGACCATCATGGTGTTGCAGACAGATACGTGACTCGTCAATAAAGACAACTTCATTCCATTCTTCTTTCATCGCACCATTGGCGGCGGAGACGTCTGTGGTTCTGAGTCAAGGGTAGACCAAGCAATGGACGTCTTGCGGACAGACCACTCTGCTGTAAACGGCGTCGAATGGTACGCGCAGACACTGAATGATGCGTTACAAACTCAATGTGCTGTGCTATGGTTCGTGATGTGACTGAGTGATACGCCACTGCCATGCGCACAATTTGCCGGTCCTCACGTGAAGTGGGGCACTGAGGTGGATGCGATCGACCACATGGGACCGTCGGACCCTCCTGCATCCAATGGTCACATATCCGCATTACAGTTGTTTGGTTTCGTCCAACACGACTACCGATTTTCCTGAGAGATAATCCACAATCTCGATAGGCCACTATCCTTCCTCTGTCGAACTCGGATACTTGATCAAAAGCTGATCGCTGTTTTTTACGAGACAGAACTGATCATTTTTTGAAAAAACCTCAAGAAAAACACTATTGCCGAACTTGAAGTCATCGAAATCTCCAAAGCTTTAAATAGCGCTTTGAGGTGGCGCCACAGGCGCGCGCGTGATGTTTGTCAGAGCTGAAATTCTAATCATTTGTATATCTCACCTCCGCTAATGCATGTTGTAAATTCCATGTTAATTGCATGGTTCCTTCAGGGTGTTGCATGTAATGTGGCCAGTAGTGTATATATATGTATATAAAATAAAATTTTTCTTTGTTTTTTTAGAAGGACTTGACTTAAAAAATTTTCTTTTTATATTACTTGTTTTAAAAAATAGTGATTACTGTTCTTATCACACCGATATCTATGCATATAAACATATAAGCGTAACAAAAGGCATAGTATATTTAAGTATGTAAATATGTCCTCGTAAGTAGAAGAATAGGTTTGCCTTACTGGGATATTAAATAATAGATTCCTTCAATATAAATGAGTTCACAAACTGCTATTTGTTCAATGAAATATTATGTAAGCGCATCATCTTTTTACTAGGAAAAATTTCTGAATGAAATAACTTCTCTTCAAATTTGTTCTCGAAGAAAGATTCGAAATGTTTATTCGGTATCGTCAGATTCACGTGTGATAGTTTGAGAAATATTGGTTAAGTCAAAAATCATTTATCAACCACACGCAGCCTACGATTAAAACCTATTTTGTCTTCACGTTTTGTTTAAAACGTGATATTGACGAAGTATCATAATTTATGTTTATTTATTGTATTATGCATTAGTAGATATTTACTACTGTAAACATTTGTATGGTTTGAATATAGATTGAATTGAAGGGGTTGTACTTGCTTTTTTTAGGTTCTCTATTTTATATGCATGTATGTATGAGTATAAATTAGCGTTTCTCAAACTGTGGGGAACACCCCCCTAGGGGGTTGTGATAATCCTATCAGAGGGGAGCGAGCATACCGAAAAGTTGAAAATAAAAGATTTAAAAAAATATAAGTTTACTGAAAAGAAGCAAAAGTAAATACATTCTGGCATAATAAATAAAATGCATATTTACACTGATATAATATACTGAAAAATATATCAGTACTACGCAATGTAGTTCATAGATAATTCATCAACACTAAGTTAATGGGCTAAGTTTTTTAATATAAGTTAGTCATATAAAAAACTATATACAAAATTTAATACTTACCTTAATAGTTTGAACGGTTTATGATTAAAGTCTCGTATTAAGCATCAGAGTATATTATTATTGAATTCAATAAATTATTATTGAATGGAAGGGGGCGCGATGAAAATAATGTTTGAAAATTCGGTCGCAAATATTGAAAGTTTGAGGAGCACTGGTATAAATGTATATATGTACTTTTTATATCTAGAAAAAAACTTTCTTCTACAGAATTTGAAAAGAATTGTTGCCATCCTAGAAAACTAAATTCAGATATGCGTGTAATCTAGAATTTGAAATATCTTTTTGCATTGAATATTCTCCAAGTTTTATATATTCAAGGAAATCCTTTTGAACATAAAATGTGAAACATGCATTGGATTTTAGCTAAACATTCAATAATTTTCCTGCTTTTTAAAAGGTTTGTTATAATGAATATAATACTTTATAATTTAAATTTAGAATTAAAAACTATATTTATAATGCAGTCATAAAATAATTACTCGTTCATAGCAAAATATAAAGTGAAATATTTGAGTATTACTCTTTTATGTCAAAAGCAAAGAATTCTAATTTAGAAAAGTACAGTGGAAAACTACTTAAAAAATATTCACTTCACTAAAAGAAATTAAATGTAATACTGCAGTTGGTTACAAAGATAGTTTTTAACTGAAGGAAAGTAGAGTTAGTTTTACGCTTACAGTTAATTCAAATTAAAAGAAAATGGAGTTTGTCAATAATACAAATCTGTTTTTTATTTATTACATTTCCATCATTTATCATTCCCAAAACTTTCAACAGTTATGTATAGTAAGAATCACCTAACAATTCAGATGAGTTTTCGTTCACTTCATAAGTCACATTTAGATTATAACTACTAAAATTTATTCCGCTCAAATGTGGAGAGCGCAATTTGTCGGAATAATTTTTAATCAAAGTATACAATGACGGGCTATACACTCGTCAACATATATAAGCGAATTACACAGTATTACATTAAAATTGCAAAAACCTCTTTGTTTGTCTTTTTAAGATCCAGAGGAGTTTATATTATGTCTTCACTTGAAGATAGTTATTGATAAGCCCGATGCTAAAGGATAATTACCTACAATTAATTTCAGATAAATGCTTACGAATATTGAATAGTTAAAAAAGGGAAATTTTTAATAGTTTTCTCCTCTCATTTGTTATATTACGAACTATCCTTGAAGCATATTCTGAGATCACGAGAGAAGATTGCTTTATATATTCTCTTAATATATCTTAAAACGGTTTTACTTCCATGAATGAGGAAGAAACTGGTGAAACTATAACTAAATAAATATAGTTGTTCGAAGACAAGCTTTAATGTAACAACTTTCACACAATTTCAAGAGGGCATTGCAATAAATTATAATCATTTTTTACATTACAACACACTAATAACAATGAAGTATATAACTATACTGAACATACATTCACTATTCCCGAGTTTTCGGTTTACAGGGTAATGTGAGTATTACGTAAGTATATAAAAATCAAGTATAAAACTAATTCAAATTTAAATTTAAAGAAATTCAATTTAATATTCAAGAAAATGGAACCGGAAACTTCAGAATTTTAAAAATATTCGGAATGAAACGAGATAGTACAAATTTTACGAAAATTAAAGTTAAAGTGTTTTAGAAATCTTAAATTCTTGTAGTAGACTTTATCCAATGACAATAAGAAAACTTTTTAAGTAAAAAAATTTCAATTTCTTCATCAAAAAAGTAAATTATCTTATATAAATTAAAGCAAGTCTTAGACATAAATTATATTCGCAGATTTCAAATTTGTGTGAATAAATTCGATAATTCTAAAACTAAATGGTTAAAACAATTATCGAGGCAGATATGCCACATCAAATTCTACCTAAGATTCTCAATTAAACTACTTTATAGGATTAGTACAAGTTCTTAAAAAAACAGAGGTTCGCAGAACTCTGATAATGGACTTCCGTAAACTCAATTAAATTGTATTAAAATTTTCGAATTTCAACAAAACACAAACAAATTGTTGAAAAATACGGTTTTCTTCACTTACTTCTATAAAAGAATCTCCCGTTGCAGAATTCAATCTGAAAAGAACTTTTAATATCCCGCTTTGGCAGTGCGTCTAAAGCACGTTGCGCCTTAAATCATCGGGAGTAGAACATTAACACTCCGACTGCGATCACAGGACCAAATCATTTATTGGTGGCTACTTTTGCGCCTAACTTACTTTGCAGTCCACAGATGGCGCTGTTACGGAGCCGCCGACCAATCGGCGTCATGGAAAACCTAAGCGGCGGATTTTTTTTTCTTTTCACTCAGTGGTAGCATATTGAATTTTTCCTTAGCATCTTGTTTTTCGATTAAAGAGATCGTCCTTACCTCGTCTTTTTTTTTCTTTATATTTTTTGGGGAAAGTAATTTACACAGTTCCTCCGACATCTCTATTTTTTCATATTTTGATTTTTTTTCTTCTTATCCTGATTTCATGTACGTGGTATTTATGAGAACGATGACACTGAAGATTTTTTACTTATTTCTCCCTCTCAGCAATCCAGGAGAAGAGTAGTTTGTACCACGTGTTAGAGGGTGCAAAATGGTAGGTGCAACGACACCAAAATGGCTAAAGGGGCAAATATGTATTGGAAAAGAGAAAAATAAGAAGGAGCATAATGTTTCCTGTTACATATAAGAAACAGGTTATGTTTCTAGCACTTGAAATATTTTATCTTGGTACATTTTCTGAGATAACTTTTTAGTTGAAATGACATCATAATTTTCAACAGTTTTTTCCCCCTGATCTCTTATCAGAATGTGATCTTTTTTTATAAAATCCCCAGAAAATGAAACATTTTTGATTATTTCAAAACTTTACTTTTAAGAAGGCAGAAAACAAAGATAGTTCATGCGTGTTAACAAGTATTTAATTTTTTATATAAAAATCTCATTCTAAAGCAACTCGAGGGTTTTAGAACTTGAAACTCGTTCAAGCGACGAGGATGCACTTTAGCTAGCATCCCACTTTCTAAACTTCCACATCATGCTAACGCGAGGACTTTGAACCACGACTGAATCGACTTACATCAGCCTCTACATGGCAGGTATTCAGTGGCACCAAGACTGAAAACCATAACTCGGTGGCCAGGGGCTCGTGACCATGAATCTTCGGCTATTGCAGCTAATTCATGTTAATAAGAATCTGAATGTTCAAATGATTATAATTCATGAAAAGAAGGTTGACAATTGTTCCCCATTATATGAACTCATTACGGCCTTAGAAAATTCATCTGAAATTTCAAAGGAATATATCTGATTTTGAATTTTGTTAGACATAATTAATCTGTGTCACTTAAAACTTTTTAACAATTCTCTTAGAATTTTAAAGCTTATTAAATTTTCATGTAATCCCACTTTATTTTTCAGAAGTAAAGTAAAACAAGTTGTTATGCATTCCAAACTACATTAATCAGAAATTCTTAATTTGGTTTCTTCTAGTTTATTATCATTCAAATAAAGCTGATTTCAATTTCAAATATTCCATTTGAAACTTTGTTTACTTTACAAAATTCTTGCAGTTTAATACATAGCATGTTGGCCAAGGAATACGTGGGAGTTTGTTCGTTCAGTAAAATAGTAATACATAAATAACTACTCTGTGTATTTTTCAAAAAAAAAAAAAAAAACTTTTTTAAAAAACAATATTTTTTAACTATATGATACCAACTCTCTAGAAAATATCTATTAAATGCATACTTTAAGTGACCACACTCGAGTGACATTATATATATCGACTAATAAATTGCCCCAAGTTTGGACGAAACATCAAACGCAAGTACAGTATGCAGCAAAAATTTGTTTTGAAATAAGATAATATTGTATTCCTAATAATGCACTTTTTCACTGATGGAACGTTTCGGAAAATTAAAAATACTCTACTTTTTTGTTGAAGGTAAGTCGCAAATTTGAATTATATTTTGCAAAAGATATCAGAAGAAATGCAAGGAAATTTTAAGTATTTGGCTAAAATTTAAATTTGATAATAAAAAAAATGAAGTTTCTGGGTTGAATATTTTAAGTGATACACACATTTAGAAGTGTTTGTAGGATATAATTCACACCTTATGTAAAATCTATTTCAGAGAAACGACGTTCTATATATCAAATAACGGCAGCAACAATGCATTTCCTTAGCCTCACTCGATATTATGACTACATACTCTTGTGTTCCTCTAGTCCAGTGGTTGGCAAAATGCGGCTCCAGAGCCGCATGTGGCTCTTTGGTTCCTTAAGTGCGGCTCTGGCACAAATATCCATTGAAGGCGCAATAATATTTTCATTCAAAAAAAAAAAAAAGAAACTTGGTAAGAAAAAAATTACATCTTATTTTGATAAATTAAAATTCTTTTATAAATCGATAACATGTATAATTTTATGTTTAAGTTAAAAGATAGATTGGTAATTAAAATTTTATATTGTAAAAATACGTAACGAACATCGAGTTTTTATTGGTTTTCGTAAACGTAAACACAAACCGTGTACAAGCTACAGGCTGAAATTGTTCGTATGTTTTCGGCGTACTCCGGTGTGATACAAAGGTACCACAAGCATGCACGCTCATACTTTTTCTAAAGTAGTGGGGGTACAAATTGGCATCACAGACCAGCAGTTGCAGTGTGAACAGTTTTGTCTTATCTACCATGTCTGCCGTTGCCCTGTCTTATTTAAAAATTTTGTATTTTTCAATCTAGCTGCACACATCTTACAGGTATTTTTATACGATTTTATTACACCTGCTATATATGTTTGTGGTTCCGGTACAAAATTTGTAATCGATTTTTCGATAACTTCTATTTGTCCAAATGTTGGAAGTTTTCTTCCATTTTTTTGGTCATATTAAAAGTTTTGTTATTCTGATGATGGGAAATATTATTTTTTTTTCCTTTTAAAGCAGTTACATATATTAATGAAATTGTATTTACAAAAAAAAATTTTTAATTTTTATTTTCACCAATTTAATAATGATAATAGTTTTATACTGGTGGCGTTAGAAAAAAATATATTTGAAATATTTTTTATAGGCACCCTAATTAACATGGCTACCAAAAAAAGGAAAGAAAAACGGAAGATGAAAACCGCGAATTTAAAGTTGAGTGGACAGAGAATTTTGCGTTTATTCAAAACTTGAATGGACTTCCGACATGTCTTATTTGTAAGGAGAAATTCGCGCATAACAAAAAGACAAATTTAGAGAGACACTTTACAAGAAAGCACGCGTCATTTAGCATTAAATATCCTACCGGTGATGCAAGGAAGAAAGCAGTTGAGGAACTTCAGAAGAGTCAAGAGTCGTCAACTTCTGTGTTTAATAACTGGATGCGCTATCTTCCAGCAATATTAATATGGCAAGTTTTGTTTTTAGCCAAAAGATTGCTAAGAGAGGGAAACCGTACACAGACGGTGAATACATAAAAAATTGTTTTATAAATGCATCCGAAGAGCTATTTCAGGATTTTAAAAACAAAGCAGATATTCTGAAAAGAATTAAAGAGTTACCATTGTCTGCCAAAACAATTAAAGATAGAACAATTAAAATGTGTTCGAATATAACCACCCAGCATATCGAAGATCAGAAATTGGTTTCGGCTTTGTGAATAGCAGTTGACGAGTCTTGTGACATAAATAATACAGCGCAAGTTTCACTTTTTGTAAGATTTATGTCTCATTCAGGCCCTAACGAAGAACTTTTAGGATTATTACCACTCAAAGGTCAGACGCGTGGAGAAGATATCGCAATTGCTGTAATTGAGTGTATGGATAAACATCATATTCCCCTGGATAAAATTGTGTCGATTTCAACATATGGGGCCAAAAGTATGACCGGCGTAAGAAAAGGGTTTTTTGCTATTTTGAAAGAAAAAATAAATCGTGAGATATACTTGTTTACCATTGTATCATTCACCAAGAAGCGCTTTGTGCGCAAACATTTCCAGATGAAATTGGTAAAGTTATGAAATTAATGTTTATCATTATCAACTCCATTTTAGCTAAAGCTCTTAATCATCACCAATTCAAAGAATTTTTATTTGAAATGGAGAGTGCGTACGCTGATCTTCTGCTTCATAACAAGGTACGTTGGTTATCAAGAAGGAACGCTTTAAAACGTTTCGCGTCCCTTTTTCCGGAAATTAAAGCATTTCTTCGTGAGGTCTTTCACTATCCAGAACTAACAGACTATCAGTGGATCCAAAACTTTTATTTCATGGTAGACGTTACATCTCATCTAAATCAGCTTAATCGTAAACTACAAGGGAAAGGAAACTTAATTTTTCGATATTAGAAGAAGTAATAACATTCGAAAACAAATTATCCATTTTTGCTCAGGATTTTGAAAGGGAAACATTGTTTCACTTTCCGAGCCTGCTTAAGCATCGCCAAGAAAATAATTCCTCTATTAATAAAAACACCATTTTAAAACAATTTTAAATATGAGGGAAGCATTCCTCAGCAGGTTTCAGGAATTTAAAAACAGCAGAGCAACTTTAGTATTTGTCAAAAATCCTCTTAATGCTAAGATAACCGAGTTGAAATTTTTTCTCCTTTTGAAATTGACATTGGTAGCTTTGAAATACAATTGCTGAATTTAAAAAACAAGGAGATATGGCGCTCTAAACTGGAACGCCTTTGTATTGAACTAGAAATATTGGAGAAGAAAAAAATGTGATCTTAGTTCACAACGCAAGTGGTCTGCTTTGAATGACCTGGAGAAGGAACACGTGATCATTTTAAACGCTTGGAATAGTATTCTTGACTCCTACGATCAGCTGAAAAAGCTCGCGTTTACTGTTCTTTCTGTTTTCAATTCTACATATATATGCGAACAATCTTTTTCACGCATGAACATTATCAAAAGTAAACTGAGAAGTCGTCTTATTGATGAGAACTTGGAATCATGTCTAAATTTAAAAACAACAACATACAAACCTGACTTACTCAAACTTTCCAAGGTGATGCAAGCACATTGTTCGCATTCATAAATATTTATTTAGTATGAAATTTAGTTTTATTTAGTGTACTATACTTATTTAGTGTAATAAAAGTTTACTAAACAAGCAGATTTGGCTCCCAATTTTTTTTTTAAATTGTTGTAATGTTCATATTTGGCTCTTTGGGTAATAAGTTTGCCGACCACTGCTCTAGTCTATTCTTGGATATACTTGTAAACTGAATTTGCATTACTTTGGACTTATACATATAAGTTGCGTATCATGGTGAAAGGAAATCTCATGTTACCGAAGGAAGCTGGTTTTGAATTACGTGGACCTCTTCTTACATTGGAGAAATTTTTAACCCAAAGGTATAAATAGGT
>BMAV01003834.1:115153-133878 GCA_019973955.1 Trichonephila inaurata madagascariensis | reverse complement strand
TTGATTAGATCTTTAATTTTATGTTTTAGGCTGAAAAAATGCGTATAGGTGGAATACATTTTAATTTTAAAGATTCAATATGTGCACAAATGTTCGTGAAATAATAACACACAGACATATGATACTTATATTAAAAAAATTACAGTAACTAGTCAAACTCTTACTCCTGACTTTCAGGGAAAATAGCCTTAAAACTGAGAGTTTCCTAATTTGGAATTAATTTGTTGAAATTTAAGGTTTTTGGCTAACTTAAACTCTCCAGATACTACTGAGAAATATGACAACACAATTATGCAATTACTTACATGAACATTTAGTCGGAATTTCTCTCATATTTTATTTTATTCTTTGTTGAAGTGTTGCAGTTCATCTTGTATACATTAGAAATGTGCTTTAACCCCTTCAGGATCATGATCACATATATGCGATCACTTCAGGGAACATGGTATTATATGCGATATTGCGTTTTCCCCGTTCTGAGACCCATGATCACACCAGTGTGATCTGAATTTAGAACTTATGGAATTTGGAAAATGATTATGAACTATGGATTTTGGCATATTTTATGATAGAAATGATTTTATATGAATTTTTAAATGGAGTTAGGCTTAACCGGAAAAATTGCCTGGTCTGGAACGGGTTAAAATATTTTGAGAATTGTGAAAAAATAAGTAAAAAAATAAAATCAGATAACAATAAACAAATTCTTTTATTGAGACTTTGATATCAATATCCCCTTTTTATTAATCAAATCAGATGCACAAATAAAACATATTTACGTAAAATTTTCCGTTTATTTAGTACATGGAAACCAAACAAATCTTGTGGTCCCTTTGCGAGTCTACTGGAAATAAAGAAACACATTGGCAAAGCACGCTGTTTGTGGGGAATCTTGACAAAGTGTCACGCAAAAGAGACATTTTTGTCACTATTTAGTTGTCTGAATAAGAACAAGAAAGTAAACACAGGAGGACAGAAGAGGTAAGGCACAGAAAGAGATAGTTGCAGGACGTCGCTTTTGCCAGACGGGAAGCAAGAAAACAAATATCTATAGTAAGCGTCTGCTATAGGATACCAGAGTAAGATTAAAAATAACTAGGACACAGGGATACACTATAGTCGCCCTTATTTTTAAGATACTCAACTAGATTTCTCTGATTGATCTACTATTTTTCAATATATTTTGTATTGTTAATCTATTTTGCATTTAAAGAATTCTTTTGTTAAGTATTGTTCTCGCATGAATTTTTTGCTACATAAATGACTTAGATATATTATCAAAATTTCGCACATGATAAATGATTGAGTACGAATTTATTAGCTTATATAAAAAATTAACCCCTTTTCATTTCTATCATAATTTGAATTTTCTGTTTAAAACTGAAAAAAATACATTTTCAAAATGTATTTAGTATTTAAGTGTAACGATACTTATGCCATAAAATTCTTTAATACTGTACAATATTTAATGATTTAAGTTATTGGACTACGTTCGAAGCTGTAATTTTGTAAAAGCGTACAAACGAATATTTCTTTAATATTTAGTATGACTTAGATTAGAATACGCATATAGAACTGTGTTTTAAGAATATTATTACAATAAAAATTATTTAATTGTAATATTTTGGCAAAAAATAAACTTATTTTAAAAACTCTCATTTTATAAAAAAATGCTTCTGTTATAATAATATGTTGTTTATATACAGATAACACATACAGAGTACCTGAACTAGGAGTTTTGAAAAATTCACATTATTTTCAGAGTTAGTACCAATTGAAATAAATATTGGTGTTGTTTCGTTAAAATTTTTCCACTGTGTTGTATTTAAAGAAGCGATAAATCCACTTATAAGTTATATTTTTCGAAAACCCTAGTTCAGGCTTTGTACAGAGGTTTGAGCTGTATATAGGTAAAATATTATTATTATAGAAGCATTTTCCATAAAACCAGTGTTTTGAAAAGAGGTTCATGTTCATTTTGCCAAAATATTGCATTTAAACATTTTTTTTTATTGTAATAATGTATTTAAAACAATTTTGTATATGTATTCTAATCTAAGTGACATTAAATATTAAAAAAAAATATTCATTCGTGCACTATTGCAAAATCACGGTTCCGTAATTAGTCGGATACCTTAACTTTTGATACATATTCTGTAGATTTTAAGGATAGAGTGCCTTCAAAATATATCTGCTTAATATTTTAGAGTTATTTTTTTTCTTGAAAAAGATTTAATTAAAGCCCATACGTTAATTCCTATATATTATAAAATTTTCGTTGCGTTACAAAAAAAATTACAGAGAATGTATACATAATTTTTACTACAATCTGCTTTAGTTGCCTAAATGAGATTATTCAAATAGCAGTAGTTTATATAAATATTTGTTTATTTAACTCTCAGGAAGCATAATAAACACCCCACTTTACTAGAAAATAAATATTTTGATTGCAGAATAAATTCCTTCCACATTTTTCATAAATGATGTTCTTCGTATTAAAGTAAAAATGTTTGTCTATCTTGTAAATTTTTATTCATAGCTTGTGTTTAAAATACTTGTTTTTCTTACGCATTTTCTAACTGTGGTGAATTTAGTTTTTCAATGGAATGAGAAAGCTTTCAGTACTACTTTCTACTCTTTATGGAAATGAACTTAATACGTAAAATAAAAATCAGGAGGTGAACATAAATCTATGGCAGAACCACTAATTCAATTTTGCTATTCACAGCTCTCTTACGCTGTCTCCTCTTCACACTTGGAGCTCCGAACTCTCCTGAAAAATGTCCTTCAAACTGATTTGTTTGAAACTTCGACTAAAAGTTTGAAGGCGAAAAATGTGTGCCGGTTTCTTTGACACTTCGCAGTATTCAAATTTCACCAGCATTTCACGAAAGTAACAACTGTTCCGAATCTACTCATATTTCTTGTAAAGAAAATCAATGGTATGGAAAAGATAGAGTGATTTGTCTTTTTCTTCTTTATCTTATATGTATAGAGAGAGACAGTGTTCAAATAAAGTTGAATCGCATACTTATGGCTTTTTTTTATGGATATGTCAACGTAGTGGCATTCTTAATTAAAATTAAAGTATCTGAAATATGAACAATTGTCTCCTTGCATCGGCTTAAGCCGTACAATTCCTTAAATAACATGCAATGTAAAAAAAATTCACGATTTTCCAACTGTCTTAGATTTTAAAATTATAAATAGGCTTATAAGTAAAAGGTTTATTTTATAAAGAAATTCTTTTTAAGAAAAAATATAATAATTGTGATGCAAGTATGATCACTTAAAAATTTTCCTGAACTGTTCATTTGTTTCTTTTGCACTTTTTTGGTCTCTAATTACATCAAATTTTATATTAATGCATTAGTAAGTGAGAACAAGTATTCATGAGTTCTCTATATTTCTATGGAATATTTGGAACATGCAAACAATAAATAATGGTTATTCATTAAGTTATGAATTTCTTTAAAAAATTGTCATTACCTATCAATACTCGCATTGGAAAAAGTTCTTAATTATTTCAATAAGAAAAGATCAATTATAAATTGGAAAATTAGTATAATACAATTAGCTTTATGATGTATTTTACTTATTCATTCAGATCAAAGTGAAACAAGATTTCGCAAAGTAATAAAATATATTTGAAAGTTATTTTTTCATTCGTATTGTGTATATGTTTCTTAAAGCACCAAACATCTTGGAATTTTTATCACGCAACATACTGCGGTCTGAAATATATGTGAATTATGTATCATCTTAACAGAAAAGTAATATTAAATACATTTTTGTATTCCTTATTTTTTTCATGTTTTATAGCTGCATAATGCCGCAATTTTTGTAAAAATATAAAGTGATATGATACCCCCGGACAAGGGGGTATAATCTCTTCATCTACTCGACCTAGATTTGTAGGAGGAAATGATTGATCACCCAAATTCTCCATAATAAATGTAATTTATTACTATTCCAATATACTGATCCAAACAACACAAGTCTTACTATAGGGATGTAATCAGCTGTGATACAACGTACTTCTAAATTCTAAGAAATGGCCCCTGAAATCTTAATCACTTATCTTTATTAGAAGTTACCATGAGAATCTTTATCTGCCTTAAATTCCTTAACTCTCTAAAGCCCGTTCTATAACTACGCTTTTATGTTTAATATCTTACCAACAGCACACGGCATTCAGCATCTCAGCTTTCTGTCTCCTTCTCCTATTCTATCACTCGAATACTAAGGCTCCATTATGTATATATTAACTAATCTGCATATCGCGGTTTCTTCTTGAGAGGATTGGATATGAAATCTCAATTCTGGCACCAGAAATTCCCCAAGAGGATTAGTGTGGAAATCCAATAAAGCCCCGTCACAAAATCAATTTCTATATACTTGAGAAATTCTTCTCAAATAAATTATTACTACAGATAAATAAATTTATGTCAGATACCTACTGGTGATTTTCGGAAAAGGAAGTAGATGTCTCTCTAATTTAAAAAAATTTATTACTTATTTATTTAGCGAAAATATTTTTAATTACTTTTTAACTTTTTACTTCACTTGGTTCTGGCATAATGCGTATATTTGATTCTTAAACTATAATAAGCAGTGTGATCTATAGATTTTTGATTATATGCGAGAAATGCGATTTTAAAATCACTCACATTTTCACACCTATATTAAAAAGAATTGTATCGTAAGAAATTACAGCATTATAGTAAAATTTATTACAGCATTATAGTAAAAGGGCAATAAAGACTATAATACCATATTTATAATACTATATTATTATACATGATATAGAATACGTCAGCGTGAGTGTATGTAGAGTGAAGGAAATAAAACGTGCAATTTTATGAAGTAGAAAAATTATTTTCATAACCAATTTTTATTGATTTTTTTTGTGTGTGCAAGAGAAGGAACACATGAAAAACATTGCCAGAGGCAAACACAAATATATGTTTTTGATAAATATAATTAAGTCCATTATCGCATTAAAACAATATGAATTTTTTTTTATATTAGAAATCTCTCCCTCTCTCTGAGTAATGCAAACTACTTTATGTTCTTTAATTTCATGAAATTGTGAATTTTTTTTTTCAAACTATAGTTATTATATTTATTTTAATGCAATTAAGTGGATCTCCCAAAACAAAATGAAAGTTCTAAAGCTACTAACTTACACTATTTTTTATCTTTATTTTAGAAAAAAAATGAATTTTTTGATGATTTATAATGACATCAGTAAAATAAATAATTTATTGATAATATATATTACACAAAGTAATTAATTTCTTTACATTTTTTAGTTTATCCAATAATTACAATAATAAGATTTCAAAGCGAGATTATATATTTACTTTTAATTATTATATTCCTGGACATGACAGATAAATGGTAACTTCAAGATAATTTTGAAATTAAAAAAATAAACTATTATGGATGATTTTCATTGTTTCAAGTTATTTTCAGTCAATAAAATAGACAACTGAATGATACTTTACATGCCTTATTCATCAAAATGCCAAACAAAAAATTTGAGGCACAAATTGTTTTTATGGGAAAGCATTTAATTATTCTAATTTTACTGGAAATCGGATGTTGTAGAAAAACCAAAAGAATTCAAAATAGTCATTATATTATCTTAATTTTACATGAAATGTGATCGAACTTAGATATTAAAAAGTGAATCTGTGACTCACACACATTTCAATACCCTCAGAAAAGCCCTTTGAACAATTACTCTGCCAAGTTGAAATAATTTTATATGCGTGTAACATCCAAGATTACAATATTTATCAAAATAAAATTTATACAGATGTTTATTTAAAGAAAATATTTTTGAAGAAATACTTTTAAAATATATTAAACTTCTGACTACTCAAACTGTTTTACAAAAATAATTTTAAAAATTGCACACTTTTTAATGAATATTTAAAATGTGTATATATATATTTAGAAGTTCAGAAATGCATCACATAAGCAAATTTGTAACAAACATTTTGGTTAAAATATTGAATTATATTATAGATACTAATGTTTGTGAAAATATAAATTATGGATAAAACGTTAAAAAGGAAAACAAATTCTGAAATTAAATTACATTGATATTTCTATCCTGTTTTATAAACAAGCAGATGTAAAGAAACACGTACTAATTTAAAGGAATACTAATTACGTAAATTATTTTAGAAATTACTCCAAATAAATTAAGTTTTGAAACAAGGTTCAAAGCTAAGTCGTACTTCACATTCAATAGAGGAAAACAATAAATTTTTAAATAAATCAGTAATATCAGTTTTATTTTCAATATATACATAAACATATTATTTCATTTCCTCATGATCTGAGCAAAAATAACATTTTTAGCATTGCTAATTATATCGCTAATTTTAATACCTAAAAATTGTTACGAAGTAAATAATTAAAAATATTATTTCTGTAAATAGAAATATGAATATTATTAATCTAAAAAAGATACCTTAAAAATATAAAAATTGAATGTTTATCTTTTATTCAAAGTATTGCTGTTAATACTTTGCTATTATTTATAATTGCTATTACTTATAATACTTAAATTTATATCAATGCAATTTGCAGCATATACTTCATTATTTGTTTAAACTGGATTTAAATAATTAGGATACAAATCGATATTAGGAAAAGGCTTACTATTATACCCAATATAATTAAATTTCTTAAAATTATACATTTTCCTACAACTCATCCCAGAACGCATGATAAATACCTTAGTTTTCAACACACACATTCAAAGACACCAACAATAAACTTCCCTACAACTTCATACCTCCCTAAAGAAGGAAATGAATTGCTTTGACTGAATATATAAATACTATAATAATCTTTCCTGCTAAAAGTTTTAAAATCATGGTTTTCTTGCAGTTGTCTAATCCAGAATTACATTATTTTACGCATGTGATAAAAAACACGCATGCGCCTAAGTTTTATGGATTTTTCTATGACAATAGTTTAGTTTATTAATATTATTATTAAAATAACTTATTAATGATATTTTATCCTGAAACCCTTAGTTCATATTTTGGTCTCTTCATGAAGTTCAATTTTTCTTCCCCATTGTGGACTCCTCAGAGTTTCAGTGGACCCCAAAGGAGAAACGCTGGCCTATAAAAAGTTTTGGTCTTTGATATTTTTACTGAGTTCCCGTATCGTAAGAAGTGATGCAATTCAAACTCATGATTGATTCAACAGTAAACGGAATTCTCATGACATATGAAAGATTTTTGATTTATAGATATTTCTGTTACATATATAAATCAAACAGCATTGAATGAACGGAAAATAAGATGGAAGAGGAGTTTTATTTTATTTACTGCCTCTTTTAAGATAAGATTTCAGACCTGCTTTAAATCAATTTCTTAGAAATAATATTTTCCCCAAGTATACACAATGAACTAAAATAAGAGTTTTTATAAGTATATATTTTTTTATCTTTTTAAAAATAATAATAACACTCCAGGAATACATAAGGAAATCATGAAAAAGGAAATCAGTGAATAATTGTTAACTTAAGGTATCCGACTACGTGCGGAACCGTGATCTTAAAAAAGCGCATAAATGGATAATTTTCCTAATATTTAGTGTCACTTAATATTATACAGGTAAAAAATTGTTTTAAGGACATTTTGACAAAGAAAAAATTATTTAAATGCAATATTTTGGCAAAAAATTAATTTACAATGACCAATTTTCAAAATGTTCTCCTTTTGTGAAAAATGCTTCTATTATAATAATATTTTGCTTGTATATACCTCAGCGTATTGCTCAGACCTCTGTACAGAGGCTCAACTATGATTTTGAAAAATTCACATTATTTTCAGAGTTACCACCCATTGAAATAATTATCGGCGTTTTTTCCTTAAAATTTCTCTCCTCTGTTGTCGTAAAGCATTGATAAATCCACTTCTAAGTTATATATTTCAAAAATTCTAGTTGAGCCTCTGTATAGAGGTTTGAGATATATACAGGCAAAATATTATTATAATAGAAGCATTTTTTACAAAAGAAGAATATTTTGAAAATGGGTCATTCTGTGCTCATTTTTTGTCAAAATATTGTACTTAAGAATTATATCACAATAAAAAATTATTTAAAACAGTTTTATATACATTTTCTAATCTAAGTGACACTAAATATCATAAATATTATCCATTTATACGCTTTTGCAAAATCACGTTTCCAAACGTAGTCGGATACCTTAAGTGAAATTCGTCTTATATTTAATGCTAATCTTTAGCATTTTATTGTTTTAAAATAAATTTTACTGCTATACGTTTTTCAAATTTTTCATAAGTCAAGCTTTACACGAAAAAATATTGAAGGATTGCGCAGAAAATGCTGATCGATCTAAAAATAGTGTGCAGATATTATTACCCATATAGGTAAGATAATACACTCAAGCTGTTGTTTATATAAGCATTTGTTTCGATAAAAGTTCATAATTGAGATTCAGATTATCTCCATTCTAGATTTAAGTTTTCGAAGCTAGAATAGGAAATAGAATAGCCACTCCTGAATTTGATACAGCATATTAATGAGTACCTTCATAGATAGCTTGGTCCAAGATGCCTCCCTCAAAGGTCATTACATAAGCTGGAACAAGGGTCATTTCGTATCTGGTCTTCGCTACCCTCTTAAGGTATCCGACTACCCTAAAATCATGATTTTTTTTAAAAAAATTGACAATTTTTCTTATCATTTTATTTTATAGGCCATCTTATTAGCTTCATAAAAATACCAAGGTTTTTATTTTTTATTCACTAGAACAAAAAACACGGGTGTTTTAGTAAAAACAGTTGCCACATAACTTTACATAAGATGTCAAACTTAAAAAATGCGTTTTACTCGAAATGGGTTTTTTTTCGAAAAACTCAAACGGGGATAGCGATTGCTCAAACAGTTTATAAAATAATTTGCTCAAATTTTGTGTGTATGTTCTGTATAACAGCAAAGTGTTTTAACCTTCAGATTTATCAATTACTGTTTTATTACGAAATTTACAGTTCTTTATGTGAATATAATCACTGTTTTTTTAAGCAATTTTATATAATGACTAAGATAAAGTTCTCTAGTTTTTGTAAAAATTAAAATATCTTTTATCTTGAAGTTCATTTCAAAAAGGAATGGCAAAGTAATACAAAAAAATTGAAAAATTGAGAATTTGTTCGTTTACTATTTGTACAGAGCGGGCTCCGTTTATGCAATATTTTGTCAATTTTTACCCATTTTTTCCCATTTTAGTAGTAATAATTTATTTTTCAATTCTTAATTTTAGTTTTTTTTCTTAAAATGTACTAAATAAATCTAAAAACCACAAATAAAATCTCCATATATCCATTATTTTTTTTAAAAAAAGTTGTCGCAAGTAGTCGGATATCTTAAGTGCCCAATAATTTATTTGGCTGCTTGGAAAATTTGCACCACGAAATTAGTGCAGTTATATATAGTGGTAAACATATTTCTTATTAGAATCTGCTTTACAATAGTTCTACGACATTTTCATGTTTGAAACTACAATGTACTGTTTTCTCCAATGATGGACTTTTCTTCCAATAGTGTTTTCGGTGAAAAATATGAGTGGAACTTATGTAAGTTTAGTTTAATACATTTTCAAATTACACTAAAAAACAGAATGCATGTTCAATTTTGTATGACAGTATATTTGTATCGATATATGTTCTGACAATCAAATAATGTCTTGCAATATATATATATATATATATATATATATATATAATCTATATTTCTTAAGATTTAATTTACATTACGCATTCTGTCAATAATTAGCAATTAATTTCTTTATGTGTTCTTTTTTTATGAGTCGCAAACTTTCATTATGTACTTTAATGTAGTTGTACTGAGCAAAGAAAACTTGATTGATACGTTGTTAATTAACTAAATTGTAAAATGTAAATGAAATACAACCATTACAAGATAAAATACATGTTTCATTTGTCGAAGTTTGCTTAACTTTGCAATGAGCATGCTGGGAAAGACAAAATTCCGTTTCATTTTGTACTGCGATTTTTAAAAGGTTTATTTGCGTAGAGGGTAAATAATTCATGTATACATATGATTAAATCATCGTTACCCTGAATCGAAAGCTAAAAATTGAGCTCTCTTTTGAACCATACTCTACACACTTTTTTTTACTCTTATTTGAACCGTTTCCATTTCAGTCTCTTTCTCCATATGCCATTTCGAAATACTGAGGGGAAAAATGAAATGAAAAATTTGTACTTAAGGGATATAAATCATTTAACTGAGAGTGGTTAGGGTAACAATTATCCAAAAATGATTAGAAAATAAAGAAGATACTTTAATTAAAAAATTGCCTTATTAAAACAAGAAATGTCTGTGAAAAGTGGCAGATATTTTAATTAAAATATATGTGTTGAAAATTTCTAAGGTTACTATATTATTGATGTATGTTGTAACAGTTTTGATTCTTGAAATCTTTGTATGACATTTTTGTAAGTAAAATTCAATAGTAATCAATGTAAATTTTTAATAACACTATTGAAGTTTTGATGTTCATCCTTTATCAGAAGCATACATATATGCTGTGACGAATTTTTTTCCCTTTTCAAATGAGGCTGCGGATTGGTAATTACCGTTGCAGACGTAGTACATTCGATGCATTCTGGTATCATGGTTTAGTGTGACATTATATAAGTGAATACCATTTGCCTCAATGTAATTTTGACGCCCAGTTTCCTCTCAGGAGGGAAGTACGTGAGTTCTGACAATTTCGAAATTGTACTAGGAACATAATTCTGCCGAGAGCACCCAAATGCTGTGGTGAAGTAAATGCTAAGTAAAAGAACTTTTAAAAGTATTCCATTTGCCGCTTAAATAAGAAATATGTAAATTAAATTTGAGTGTTTTTAAAAAAATGATTAAAACAAATAAAATTAAATTACTTATATAATTTCATTACTCGATAAATATTTTCCTTTTGTTCTCATCTAAAGAAAGCACTTTCTGCTTAGTTTACCGAAAAATTTGCAATAAAAAGTTACCTCTTATAAAAATGATTGCGTATCATAAAAAACACAAACCAAGTACCTTATTACTTCTTAGGGTATTAACATAAACATATTTCTCTTTTATTCTTTTTCGTGCGTGGGAATCATTTTCCTCACTTCTCTTGAGCTTCTTACTACTTCCGAAACCAGTATCCAACTTTAAAACATCCCATAAAAACAGACGCGGCAAATTTTTATCGTTAGAAGGAATCTCCTGTAATAGTTCCATGTAAAAGTCAAGATGAAGTCGTTTTTAAGGGATCAAACTTCTTTCGGACTTTTGAACTTTTAACATTCTCTTTTCAACAAGAACTTTTCAGAGGATTAATCCCCGAGAGGCTTAAAGAGATTATGTAGTGCTAATAAAGTGAAATGATGCCCCAAGAACCGGAGATGAAGTGACTGTAAAATTTGATGATTCTAATTCTCGAACAAAAACAACACTTTATGGAGTTTAAACAAGAAGTTTTATGGTAATAATCTCTCGAAGGTGATCAAAAAGCTTTCTTGCTGTTTCTTATTTAAACAAGAAGCTATCGAAAGTGATTTCGAACATTTTAACATCAAACCTGATCAAACTAATTAAGCCTAATTCCACATACGGGTTTTAAAACAAAATGGCTGATCCATTAATAAACATTAAAATTATCGATCCTATCTAATCTAAGAAGAGTAGAGCACTCATAAACATCAAACATTTTTACAAATAAGTGATAATGGAATGTGTCAAATTTAATTTGCTTTTAAGCATCACACTGTCTTGGCTGAACAATATTTGTTTCGGATTTTTTGTAGCTAAATGCTAATATTCTAATTTTCATTCCATCTTATCTTCACTGAATGCGTAACTGAGGTACTTCCTTAACTTACCATTGGTCATAGATGTATGATTTGCATTACTGGACACGATATGAAATTGTGTATCATTATTATACAATAAAATTAAAACTAAATAAATTGTTTTGGTTAACTTTTTTTATAGATTCCTTTGGATTAGATTCCTTACGCGTTCCTTTAGATAGAATTCCTTAGATTCCTCGGTGAAATAGAATTATAAATATTACGAACTGAAAAACATGAGCTGATATATTTTAGTGAAGAACGCAGCGATTATTTCAGATTTTAATATAAGTAAATATATCTTGAAATAAAGCTTGTAAAATTGTAAAAATACTTTTATCAATATTCTCGAATTCCACAAAAGTCTTTAATTGTAACAAATTTTAAAAAAGGTTTCAAAAACGTTTAGTCAAAAATACACACATATGTTCTCTTAAATTAGCACGATATGATCATTAGAGAACAAATTAAATGCCCTTTTTAGCTCACTATATATTGCTTTTTACTTTTTGAGCATCTTATCGTATAATTACATAAAACTTTTGTAGGAAAGGACTAAAATAAATTGATGAATGTATATAGTCATTTCTCGCTAATTCGAAATTTGTGCTTAGCCCCTAGAAAAACTCTTTATATTTTATACTAGCTGCATGGCCCGACGTTGCACGGGCGTTCTCTTTCTCACATGACACCAGCAATTATGTGTGGGTGCGTGTGCTTGTACGCACGCAATGTGAGTGATTTCTAAATTTATTTCATTAAATTTCCCTTTTTTCGAAATTTGTTCCACATATTTTCGATTTAAGACAGGTTTTTTCCCCCTCTGTCTAACCCGGCATAACACGGTTTTTTGTAGGGGTAAAATTATAAGAGTTCCCTCCCCCTCACAGATAAGATATAGCTTCAAATTTCGATGTAGGACTTATAAAAATCAATATTGCGTTAGTTAAAAAATTATTAATGTGAAGCAATAAAAAGAAAACGATTCTGATGCTAAGAGTAAAACAAAAAAAAAATTTCCCATCATTTTTTTAATAATGGTTAGTTTCTAAGAATTTAAAATAACAAAAAAATTTCAGATTTTTTTATGAATCAGTCAATCGCGCGTTACATATAGTTAGTTTAAAAATGTTTCTGAAATGTATTTTTATCCAAAATAATAGAGGATGTACTTTTTAATTAGCAAATAATTAATTTAGTAATAGAAATAATCCTTTAAAAACATATATATATGTTAATTAAAATCCATTTCTATTAGTGATAAATAAAAGAAAAATTTACAGATAGCTATTGAAACGATTGGTTTTTTTTAATGCTTGAATATATATATATATATATATATATGTGTGTGTGTGTGTGTCTGTGGGTGTGTGGGTGTGTGTAAGTTATAAGAAAACAGTATGAGAGGGAAAGCCTAGATATATATTTACATGTACTGTAAAAACATTCAAAAAGAAAAAAAAAATCTGATAAAAACATATTGTTATTTTATTTTAATTTCATAGTTTTTCCTTCCGCTGTCATTGTTATAAATTTTGTGCAATGAACGTTTAAAATAGTGTAATTAATTTATATCTGTATAAGTGTAATACATTAATATTACTTTTTGTTGTATTTATTTTATGTTATTATTATCTTGCCCACCACCTCTCCCTTCGAAATCTAGTTTTATTATGAAATTAAAAAAGTAGTGATTACACTGATGAACGGAATAAATTAAAAGCAACCTCGTACTGAGGCATGGAGTAGACAAAGCAAAATTGAAGGGTTTGCGCCACACAAAAAAGATAGATGTATGCTGTCACGGGCATTTTTGCAGATGGTAGAATTTTTTCTTACTTTTTTGAAAACTATCGTTATACTTTGGAAACTTCACACAATATCTTTATAAATTATAGCCTATGTGTTATTCTGATGTATAAGCTATATTATTGTACAGTTTCATTAAAATCCATTCAGTTGTTTTTGCGTGAAAGACGGCCAAGCATCCTCACATACTTTCGCGTTTATAATATATATTAGGATTAAAAGAATATGTTTTGGTACCCTCAATATTTCGAAGTAAGATGCTTGGCTTTCTAAACTACAAAACGCGATAACTCGAAGTTATCTTATAAAACTCTTGACAATTCGAACACTCACTATTATGTAGAGTCCTGTAGCAAAAAGGTTTTAGCTTACATGTTTTGTGTTGTATTGTCTCTGCGTGTCTCCCCTGTAATGTAGTCCCTTTGATGGCCATCTGTCTGATCCCTCTTTATATTTCCGGTTCCTCAAGTGAAAATGCACTTTTATTGCTATGCTTCTTCAAGTGGATAATAGACCAGCCGCACCTGTTGTAAGCGGTCCACATCTTTCGTTTAATACAAGGTCTTGCACGCATGTGTTCAGGAAGGATAGTCCACTATTGTGAAGCTGCATAGGATTGTGTACTTTGCGTGGACTGTCATGACGACTTACGGCTTATCTGTGTGACTTATTGCATGTGGAACAAAATAAGGCATGGACCAGACTGAACTCTGCCTTGAAAAACCAGTGGTGTTGGGGACTGTGTCTGAGGGAACCGGATGTGAAACGATTTTATTTCTAATGAGGAACGAAAGGGATTTGGAGGGACGAGAAGCATAAAGTCAAGAAGACGAATCGGAGGAGTTGATACCGATGAATTTGACAGAAGCTAAAGTGTCACTAAACAAATAACGCAACTTTTTTCTTTAAAATCATGTACATATGGACGTTTTTCAAGCTTTATTTTTTGTAGAAAAATCTTTTAACCAAGCTAGATTGAATGCCATAAAACAAAATAATAGGAGATATTTCGTCAAAAAAGATTAATTATATACACTCTATGTATTCTTTTAATAATTGTTTTTAAGACATAAAGGTTTTTTTAATACATTGTTTTTAACGTGTATAATATTTATATTGTATAATATTAACTTTTAAAAAATACTTTAAGATAACTTTATACATATGTACACTTGTTGTTTTATTGCATAGTTTCAAAATTAAATATGTTAGAAAAAAATTTATCTTAATATATTTTGAGAGTTTATTCCTACCCTCTTAATAATTCGAACTTATTAATTGGTCCCTACAACTTCGAATTATCGAGAGTTGACTGTATACGTATAGGGAATCTATATGTATAAACACGTATTTTATTTTCGAACAAAGTCTAATAATATTTCTTTGAACACAATGCATGAAATAACATTCGAAAAAAGTAATTAAAATTCTTTTGTGTAAATATATTTATACGGTTGTTAGAAAAATTCATGCATCAAAGAAAAATATGATGCATGTAATTCCTTTAGAACTAGGTCTTATTTTCAATCTTTTTTATTCTGTGTAAAATGAAGCAATTAAATGTAAAATTTATTTTATTCTCGTGCGAGAGAAACAATTATTCTTGTGAACACAAAAAGCATCTAAGCAATTGAAATGGTGTTTAAAACCAGAATTAGCAAAGAAGAAGAAAAATAGTAGAACCTACCTAAAGATTAGATAACTTTCCCATTTTCTTTTTAACATTATTACCTTTTTAAAGGAATTAGAGAAATAAAGGCACTTAAAAATACAGCTTTGTAAGCAGTTAAGGATTTTTTTAAAGTAAAAAAAGTTAAAAGAAAAATAATTTTAACAGATTTAATTCCTGTTTTAAATGAGTCTGGATGAATTTTGCTAAAAGATTCTAAAACGCAAAAAATGTTTTGGGACATGCGACTTCTCATAATAATTGTAAGGCAGAAAATGAAATTTAATGAAAATAGGGTATATCAGTAACCATGTGAAGTAGGTATTACTGTAACCGATGTAAGCGAATGTGAAGACAAATCAATGATTTTTCATAGTTCTTATCCTAAAATGGTATTTTTCCTTTTAATTAGAATTGCTATACTTTATTTTATGAAACTCACTACTTTAATATTATTCAATAATATTTTTTCCTCGAATATTAATTTATTTCTATTCTATGACTAATTCTTATAGATTACAGCGAATTTATATTTTTCTGCAAAACGTTGGATAAGTATCTAGATTCTCGTAAACTAAGATCATTAAAATAGAAATGGATTGATTCTGAAAGCTGAAATTATAAATGAAAATGTTTCATATCAGTACCTTATTGCAATCTCATAAATATCACAAATTTCGTCGGTCTAATCTTTCTCTTTTTCTGTGATATTTTTTACAAGTTTAATTTAGTTAAGTTTACAAAACATAAAATAATTTAACAGTAAAGAAAAAAAATCGTTATGTGCGAAAATGCCATTGAGTTAAGATGATTTGATTAATATTTATATGCATTTTCCTTAGAATTCTGATGATTGAAATATTTTTATAGCATCTATTGCAAAAAGAAACCGGGGCAAAATACTGGTAATTTAAAAAAAAAAAGAGAAGTAAATTATTGTACGTCTTGGGAAAAAACGCAGGTGTTTTTGTAAGAAATGTGATGAAAAGATTCAGTATAAGAATTTTCTAAAATACGCATTTATTTTAGAAAATTGTCTAGCGGGGAAAAGCAATAATTTAGAAAAAACGCAAGTTCTAGTTTCTTTAATGTCCATTCTCTCTTAGGCAATGAAAAATGTAACATAAAATAAAAACAAAACAAAAAATTTAAAAAAAGAGAAAACATATTAGCCATGCTAAATAAATTCAGAGAAACTGATTTCCTATCTGCCAATAACCACCAACAAAAGAAAAATTAACTAGTTTCCTTCTTGTGTTATCTGTATTTTATCTAAATATACATAAAAATATTTATATTTCTCAATTAAATTCACGTATATATTACAAAACGATAATAGAAAATTCATTCGGAAAATATTCGGTAGCAGTAGGTTTACTAAAAACGAGTACGAAATCATTTAATTTAAAACTTAATTACCTAAATTTTAATAAAGAATTTAATTTAATATGTATAGATATAGATATTATTTACACTATTAAGCACATTTTAATGCAGCTTTCCATTTAAAAATTGTAAACTTAATTAAATTCTGAGAATTTATTCTTATGCACAAACTGTGTGTGAATGTACAATACACTATATGTACTATTTTTCCGCACAAATTCGTAATATACAAGAGACCAAATCTTGTAATGGCTTTACACAAAATATTTTCTCAGAAAATTTCTTACCAATCATGCATTTTTGATATACAGATGAGTCATATTCTAAGTTACTGTGTGTTCACAACTTACCTAAAAAATAAAAACAAATATATTAAAAACATTTATAAGAATTACATACATTTATACTTAAGTATATTTATAAGTATTATTAATAAAATAACTTTTTCTGAATAAGTCTTAGGAGCGTTACAAATCCGTCAGTTTAAAATTTAATCAAACCTTTTTCGTTAGTTCTAGTAATGAATTGAACACTTCTCTAACTAGAACTGGATGTCTAGTGACTGAATTCTTATTACAGTGTGCAAATCAAGTCGTAATAGGCTCCTTTCGTACCTTTGTACTTTCTCTTGGGGAAATATTTCCAATAAATTGCTTTATTTGAGAACCTCTTTCTGCAAAGGAACCGCGCTTTATGCTAAGTAAAAATACTATTTAAGTTTAAGTGAGCTGAGTTAGGGAGAAATGGGATGGAGGAACGCTTCGCGTTCAATTTCCTAAAGATGTCAAGCGTTCATTTAGAGGGAAAATGAAGATAGTAAATGGACGTGTAGACGTTAGATTAAATTATAGTTTATATTTGAACTCTGCTATTGTATCTAGAAAAAATATTAGAAACCTCATGGTTCCGGTTCAAGGAATCAAGCTGAGTGTATGTATTTAATGATGAGTATACTTTCATTTCAAATATTTAGATTAGGTTAAAGTTGACTCTCTACCCCTTAGCTTCAATAATAAATTGAAAGTAACTAAAAAGCTAAAGATCAAAAGTTGTTTTTTAGTGATGACTCCTCGTTCCATTAACCCTTTCATCAACACTGTAAGCTGTTTGAAATATTATGTTGAACTTTTAAATGTAAAGTGTAATATTTTCAATTCAATACTATATATATATACCGGGTGTCGAATAAATCTGTAAATACCTTAAAAATGCATAAAAATTTAAAGAACTGGTGTATTTCAATACGGTTTGCGAAAAAGTTATTCTCGTGAAGGGGGATTTCTTTCGGTTGAGAAAATAATAGTTACATTGCCTTATGTCCTACGGTAAATGGCACTGTACTCAAGCAAATCTCGAAAAATATGCAAATCAGTCCTACAAAATGCCTGAAATTATTGTGGGCCCCCTTTTCTTTGAAGAGCCTTGAGCAAGATAAGGTTGGAAGACATGTTCAGTCAATTGAAAACGTTACCTAGAAGTTCCACGAGATAAGTGATACCATGCTTGTAGGGACATAATATCCTTGACAAGGTGATATTCAGCAAGACGGTGCTCCTCCTAATACTACGACCGAAGTAAAGCAGTTCCTGAAAAAAATATTCACTGACTTTTCCGCAAACCGTATTCGAATACATCAATTCTTTAAATTGCTATGCATTTTTAAAGTGTATACGGATTTATGCGACACCAAGTATATATATATATATATATATATGCGTGTGAGTGTGTTTTGCGTGCGTGCGTGTGTGTGTGTAATTGTGTAATTTTTAAAATTATTTCCACTAAATTAATCGAAATTTCAGGATATTAAAATTATATATGTACTAGAGCTGCAAGGCCCGGCTGTGTACGGGCTTACTCAACTTTTATAAATTTTCCCTTTCCTTCGCAAAATCAGCACTTCTAATATTCTTCTTCAAAATGGCATCCACCCCCCCTCCCCCACACAC